>CAODLS012009907.1:0-14646 GCA_948243855.1 Flueggea neowawraea
AAAATATACCAAGAATCCTATCAAAGAATGAAACTGTGAAGTGACTGGAAATTACAAACCTTCACCCGCTTCAGTATCTCTATTCCTTCCAATGTAGACAAGAGATTGTCTCTAAGGTAAACAAACTGTCAAGCAGAACAAACAATGAAGCAACCCCCAGTAAAAACACATAATACATTTTTCTCTTATATCTACCATAAGATAAGTTATCTCTAAATTTGGTGACAAGTTCAACCCACTAGCATTGAGACTACGAACTCTATGACCCCTAACGTCCAACCTCTGATCCAACGAGAAAGCATTCATAAACGCATAAGAGAAGTTCAATAAATACGGAAATAAAGAACGAAAAATGCTTCAATTTTAAAAGTAACAGCAATCAAAATAACCAAATACACATTCTTCCACATCCAACAACACAAAAGCAACAACGCATTTAAAGAATCAACATTGTCCAGTTACACTTACCACATCATCACCAGCTTTAATCTCCACCTGTGGAAGGACAACGAATTTAGAATCCTGGCTTTCAGGAGTGCCTGTCTTTCTTCTTCCAGACAAGTTAGAACTCCTATCCAGAGATGTTGACAAAGATCCCGATCTCAGTCCACTAGAAAATGAAGGTGATCGAGCTGATGGTGAGAAAACCTTTGAGACTGTTTTCCTGCTAACACTGCTGCCGGTACTGTCCACCGAAGAAGCCTTTTTTGAAGAAGAAGAGACTGAAAACACCGGCTTAACTGAAGGCTTCTTTTCAGTCTCTGACTTACTCATATTAGATCCGGTTGACGATCTCAAACTCTTACCCAATGGTGGTGAAGACAGATCCAACTTTCTAGCGCCAGAGACACTTGCTCGAACTGCTGGTTTTGTAGCAGCTGAAGGTAAGGAACTTCTTCTAAGTTCTGGTAGAGACCGCCTCACTGGGTCCGCAGCTGCAGAATTCATTTTGCCCGCAACAGTACTAACATTACTCGGCTGCTTCACTGCAGACACTGATGACTTCTCAGACAATCCTCCTGTACTGTTTCTTCTCATCACCGGAACAGAATTCGTGCCACGTGATGCACCAGTTGCAGTAGCTTTAGTTCCATTTGAAGTTGAATCAGAACTCCTCTTGGTTTCATTTCTCTGTCTGATAGTACCAGTGGGTGCTAAAAGGTTCGACTTCTGTGAAATGGAAGGTTTAGTAGTTTCCATGACCCGTTTAGTGCTTTCAACAGAACTAACAGATGACTGCTTATCAGGAGTTTGCACCTTCTCCTCGTGTTCTTCACTGGACGGCAGCACCAGTGGTTCCTCCATTTTACCTCAAAGCACTTGTGCTATTGAAGCAAGCACAAGTGCCCTGATTCAACCACCTTAACAACACCAAAATTAAACAATTTAAAGTTCAGACACAACAATCATTCGCAACCAATCCACATTACTAACTCAAAACATAAAAAGGACTCCACTTTCTTTTCCAAGCAATAGTAAATTTATCACTACAAGTTAACACAACACAATTGGTCCAGCCATCACATCACGGTAAAACAACCAAGTGCACAATTAAACAACAATTTATCCGCCATTAATGGATTAGTTTTTCTTAGCAAGAAAAGGAAAAATTAAACCATCTTTGCAGGTTGTTAAGAAATTCCAAAAACAAGAAAGCCAAACAGCAATAACTTAGTAATAAAAACTTCAAGCAATTCAACGTTAGGAGAAACCCATAATTTTCACGCAATGCACCGACTCCGCTCCTCTCTGTCCGTTTCAGCTAAATTGTCATTTTCACTCTCCAATATCCTTAATTAACTAAATTAATACAACGCCAAATTTAAAATTAATATTTTAAATTATCTCCAACCACCAACACGACGCAGCTCCAAAAAAAACCGCACTTACTCGCAAACTCCAAGGCAAAAAACAAAAATAATAGGAAAAAACACAGAGTTTGGAGAATTAAGAAGATAGTAGACGGATCTGTGACCAAATGCAGGTCGGAAACGCACCGTAACGGAGTGTCCCCGGGGGGTGAGGACGTAGATCTGGTGAAGCGTGAAGGTGAAGTGGAGGAAGTTGGTTCTGCAAGAGCAGAAACGGAAGAAAGTAGGAGAGAGAGAGTGAGGAAGTGAGTGAAGAGTGAGAGTGTAGCGTTTGTTGTGTTTAATGAAGTGAGTTTGAAAAAGTGGGAGTGTGGGCCTGTGTGGAGAGTAGAGATAAAAGGGACGCGGAAAATTTGGAGAAATTGAAATAAAAATGGCGGAAATTTCGCCCCCATTGTGTTTTTGCTTAGTGAGTGTGTTTTTTATTAAGTAATCTGACAGTTTTGACTGCTGTCTTTTATCTTTACCTGTTTCTATTGGTACTTTTGATTTGTTTTATTACATAATTAAGCTTCCTATGCCCTGTTTGTTTTGGGGTAAAAAAAAAAAGAGAAAGTGCCAAATTTTTCTATCGTGTAATAACATCTTTTAATAATACCTTAATTCCCTCAAAAACACTTTTATTATGTAATTGTAGTAACGTATACAAATAATCAATTTTCAGAACAAACTTAAAAAAAGATAGTTGTTTCAGTAAATCAAATAACAAATGGTAAAAAAATATATTCTGAATATTAATAAATTATGTAATAATGACCGTATTATATTATTATATATTAATCACAATAAAATTTTTATAAATTTTTTCGAAGCTTATAGTATATTTTATAAATTTTGCAACTATTAGAGATTAGCGAATAGTAAAAAATTAAAGAGATAATACTCTTTTAATAAAATTAGTTACACGATATTATCGGATAAATCCTAAATAGTATGGTGATGAGATATTAAGAAAGCAAATATTTTCATGATTTAAATACTCGAACGCATGTACAAGCTTGAAATTAAGTTGTTGATATAAATAAATAGATTGAAAAAAGTTTCTCTGTTTTGCTTTCTAGTTTATATTGCATAGTGAAATAAATAAATAATGCTCCGTCGCAGCCTTAATAGTGAGTAGAATCATTCATTCATCTTTTCTTTCTTTTCTTTCCTTTTTTTTTTTTTCATTGAATGGCTTTTCTTAACCTTTATTCCCAGCTAAAAAAGGAATTATTCTCGTGTTTAAAGAGTGTAATTGGTAAGCTAAGCTTTTATTGCATTTTCATGTTGCATGAAAAAGGGTCATTGTCACATAGTGGCAAAACGGCTACATCAAAACCACCTTCCTTACAACATCAAAGTTTGCATTTAGTATTGTTAATGCGTCTTTATCTAATCAATAATTGCACCCTCAATCAGCACTCTTTTCTTAAACTAATCCATAATTCCTATCTTCTTTTTAAACAAAAAAAAAATCAATCCTTTTGAGCTACATAAATATTTTAGCGCATGTATTTTACAAAAATTAATGCATTAAAAGATGACAGCTTAATTGAAAGAATCAATACATTTCCCATAGGAATTACCAAACATTAACAAAAATGCATGCGTAACACATAATAAAAAAGTAAAAAATTTAACACGTTTTCTTATAATTATAATAAAATAACATATTACAAATTTACATATTACATAACAAAAAATTTAAAAAATTCACATATTTTTTAATAATTACAACATGTTAAATATGAAAAAAATATTCAGGTGGCTATCAATTGACTTGGGCACTAGATGCATGCCCCGCGCAATGCGCGGATTTTATATGAAATTGCCTTACATTATTAAAAAATTAATACATGGATATGTTTAGCAAAATATTATCTTGCTTCGACAAAGAAGTAATGTTAGTAAATAATTTAAGCTTTATCAAAAGTGTTTTGGAGTATTCCTCTTGTAGACACACTTTGTATTTATCAAAATTAATACTTCACATCATCTGTATTCTTTTAACTTGCAATTTGGAAAATGTATATGTGTTTTGCAAATAATGTGATATAATGTTATATTAATGCACAAGATGAGTGTGATTTTTTTATCCTACCTCTAGATGTGTAACCCTTGTAATGCGCGGCGTTGTCTATATAAAATTGTCTTATTTTATTAAAAAAACATATATGAATGTATTTACCGACAAATTATCTTACTTGACCAAAAAGGTAATTTTAATAAATAATGTAAGCTATGGATATTAAAAAGTGTTCTGAACAATATTACTCTAGTTTACACGTCATGTATTCATCAAAATTCGCCACTTCAATTTGGTTTATAAGAAATGAACTTCAATTTGTTTGAAAAGAAAAGAACGAAATTATAAGGAGCTTGAAAAATTCACATTTACGTAAAATTATAAAATTTTTCCTTCAACAATGTGTCAAAATTAACAAACTTTGAATTCAAATTGAAAAAGCGTGGCGAGTGTAGAAAATCAAGAAGCCAATTAAGGATAGTTGACTATAGTTGATAAACTCTGCAATTAATTGCCTCTCCTTTCTTTTGTCTTCTTTATTTCTCCTTCTTCTTGGCTCGAAAATAGACATTAGTGATTTAAAAATATTACTCATTTTTTTTCAATACAATTTTAATGAAAGGGTGAGAGTGGCTACATTAGTATTTGTTTTAGTGAATGAAATAATATAAATAAAAATAAAAATAATGCATGAATAAAAATATTCAGTAGTGATTAAGTTAAAATATTCAGTAGTAATATTTTAAAGTTAAAAACAAAGATAAATTTATTTTTATGGTATCATCTTATTTAGAAGACTACAATTCTCTTTACTTTCTATTGGTTGTAGCAACTATCCTATTAAGCATGGTACTTTGAGACTATGACTCTATCACTATTTTTCATTTACTTGAAAAATGAGGTTTGGAATGATTTGTTGTGGACAGTGTAATATGATTTCTTCCAGAGCTATTGACAGCCGAATAATTTATGACAATCAAACATATCTTCCTTATGGGCTACAAATCCTCACCGGCCCCACCATGAAGACCATGATCTTTCCATTCTTTTCTTCATTTTATAATTTTCTCTTTTCTCTTGTTCAGGCATTTTATAATTTTCTCATCCAACTATTTAATCCGAATATTTATTGTTAGTGTTAGATTTATCGACCGACTATTAACCAAAACCAGACCAATCAATTTGGGTTTGGTTGTAAGCTAATTGGTTGTTGATTAGGAAGCACAAACTCACAAAATGTACGAATGCGCTCCTCTTGTTGAAAATCACACGCACAGACACAAACTAACAAAAGAGATTATAGGCATGAGTCGGAGTGTTCAATCCGTAGTATCACAACAACATATGATTATGAAGAAGAGTTTCATCCCTTGCGATGAAGGATGAGAGCATATTAGAGAAGAGTATGATACAATAAATAGGAAGCAAAAAATATAGAAGAAGCAGAGAAAACAAATTTTCTGATATTTCATTAATAAACAAACCGCTAATAAATAGGCTAATACATAACTAAAAGTAACATAAAAATATGCATTATCTAATGTGCAAAACAAACTCTTATTAACTAAATAAACAGAGACAAATTTGCTAACTTTCATAAATACCAGGACAACGAAAACATGAAAATTATTCATTTTCTCAACATTCCTCCCTTAAACTGATGTTTTAAACATAACATTCAGTTTAATAAGAGTCAAACTTGTGAAGCACCATTCCTTAAATTGAATCATTTGTGCAAACACCAAGTAGCTTCTTGAGCTTCTGAACTACTGGAAATTTGAGAGGCTTGGTTAGAATATCAACAATCTGGTCTTCACTTATGCAATAAATAAGATTAATAACTCCATCATTTGTGAGATCTCTTAAGAAATGATACTTCACATCTATATGTTTGCTTCGACCATGTAAAACTGGATTTTTTGAGAGTTTTATTGTTGAACTGGTGTCACAGTAAATCTAAATAGGTATGTCACCATCCTCCTTGAAATGCAACTCTTTGAGAATTTTCTTTAGCCAAATAGCTTGACAAACACAAGTTGTTGCAGCAACAAATTCAGCTTCAGTGGTAGACAATGTGACAATAAATTGCTTATTTGAAGACTATGAAAGAGCTCCTATCCCCATCATGAAAACACACCCAGATGTGCTTTTTTGATCATCCAAATCTCTGGCATAATCACTATTTGTAAAGCCAAACAGATTTGATTTTTCTCCATTCTTGTAGAACATCCCAAATTCCTTGGTACCTTGCAAGTACCGAAGAATTCTTTTTGCAGCCAAGAAATGAATTTCTTTAGGACACTCCATGTACCCATTAATCACACTTACAACATGCATTATATCAAGTCTTGTTGCTGTCAAATACATTAAACTCCTCATTATTTGTTTGTAAAGAGTATCATCAACCTTCATTCCCTCATTATATTTATGAAGCTTCATACCAAACTCAGATGGAGTATTTACAAAATTACAATCCTTCATCTGAAACTTGTCCAACATTTCTAGCACATACTTCTTTTAAGAAGTAAAAATTCCAGTAGAAGACTGCACAACTTCAATGCCAAGAAAATAATGCATCATTCCAAGATTAGACATCTCAAATTCAGTCATCATGTTTTTTTTAAACTTTCAAACATGGTTGTACTATTTTTAGTGTAGATTAAATCATCTACATATAAGCAGACAATGAGCATTTTTTCTCCATCTTCAATCCTTATAAAAAGTGTATGTTCATAAGGACATTTTTGAAATCCTTCCTTTAAAAAATAAGTTCTATACCATTATACCAAGCTCATGGAGCTTGTTTTAATTTGTATAGAGCTTTCTTTAGTTTATACACTTTATACTCATTGCCAACTTTTATATAACTAAGAGGTTGATCGATAAATACCTCTTCTCTCAAGCCTCCATGGAGGAATGCTGACTTCACATCCAACTGGAAGATAGCCCATGAATTCTGAGCTACCATTGCAATCACCAATCTAATTGCATTATGCATTACAACTGGAGCAAAGACTTCTCTATAATCAACACCAAACTTCTGCTTGTAGCCCTTAACCACCAAGTGTGCCCTGTACTTATCAACCTCATTATTCTCCTTCAATTTTGTCTTGTAAACCCACTTTACATCAATTGACTTCTGCCCTTTTGGAAGATCGCATAGCTCTCATGTATGATTTCTTTCAATAGATGAAATTTCAGCAACCATAGCCTCCTTCCATTTTGGTTCTTTGACAACCACTTCAAAACTAGTAGGATCACAATTTGAAAAATGTGTAAGTGGGTCATCTCCTTGGTTAATTTCAGTTACCTCATAATCACTCATCCATGCTGGTCTTCTTCGAACACATTAAGTCTTTGGGGATTCAACTGCAGGTGGACCTTGATTAGTTGGAACATTTTAAGTAACCTCTTCTTCTTGTTCATTTTCCATAGGCTACTGCCCTTGTTCATCATCATTAAAATCTGTTGGAATGCCTTATTTAACCCCGTTTTGGTTCCAAGACCAAGTGCTTTCTTCATCAAATACCACATCATGGCTTACGACAATTTCCATGGTGTCAGGATTGTATAGTTTATAAGCTTTGGACTCATTGTTAACACCAAGAAAAATGCATATTTCTCCCTTGTTGTCTAGCTTCCTCCTTTTCTCATATGGAATATAGGCATAATCAATACACCCAAAAATCCAGAAATGATGCTTCTTCTGGTGTCATATTTTGAACAACAAGTGTGGGACTTCTGTTTAATAAATGGATACTCCAAATAACTACTTTAGGCCAAAAATTTTTGGGAATGCCAGTTGTTGTCAAAAGGCTTCGCACCGTATTCATAATAGTGCAGTTCTTCCTCTCACGCACACCATTCTGTTAGGGTATATAAGCTGTTGTAAGTTGTCTTTTGATTCCATTTTGCTCACAAAAAATTGAAAATTCATGTTAATTATATTCTCCATCTCCTCATGTGAAGAACTTTTATTGGATTGCCAGTTTCCTTCTCAACAAGTGCATTATAGTTTTTGAAAGCTGCAAAGGCTTCAAATTTATATTGCAAAAAATAAACTCATATCTTATGACTATAATAATCAATTAAAGTAATTACATATCTTTTACCTCTATTAGAATGTGGTGCAATGAGGCCATATATGTCAAAATGAAAAGCTCCAGTGCTTTCTTCGCTATATAAGATTTTCCTTGTAGGAATTGAATATGGTGTTGTTTGCTAACAACATATTCTTCACAAACTTTGGAAGAAGTTGTAATTTGAGGAAGTCTCATCACCATTTTTTTTCTTGGAGTGTTTTCAATTCACCAAAGTTTAGATGCTCATAGCGAAAGTACCATAGCCATGTCTCATCTTCTAAATTTGTCGAGAAGCATGAGTGAGCGGTGGTGTGGAGATAATTAGGAACATCCGATTTTCCATCATGTTAACTTGAGCAGTTAAGTCCAACTTTGCATATTGAATTTGACATACTCCATCTTTGATAACAATCTTGTATCCTTTTTCTTGTAACTGGCCCACACTAAGCAAGTTCATCTTTAAATCTGACACAAAAAGGATATTAACAATAGTATGGCTAAAATTTCCTCTAGTTTGGATTGTTACCTTTCCTTTTCCAATAACACAAATTTTGGAGTTGTCAACAAACTTCATAGAGCTGCGAAAGGATTCATCCAAGTCTAAAATTGCCTCATTCTCTCCACACATGTGGTTGTTATAGCCAGTGTCTAACTACCACATGTTTTGATGAGTTTCTTCCTTCACATGACACACCATCAAAAGAGACACTTCTTCTTTCTTTTCTGCAAAGTTATTTTGATCTCCACTTTGTTTATTCAAATCAGTTTGACATTCAGATTTATAATGGTCATACCTGTGATATCTAAAACATTCAACATTGGACTTGTCTGTTGACTTTGATCTATAAGATGTTGAGTGATGGCCTCTATGTCCTCTGCCTCTTCTTGGAAATTGACTATTTTTATGGTGATGATTTTGTTGTTGGTTCCCATGATCATTGTTGGTTCTGCCTCTTCTACCATGTCCTCTGCCTCTTTCTCATCCTCTATCAGCTTCACTGGTGTAAAGTGATTTCCTGATACGACTTTTAAGGCTTGTTCTTAGTTTCCTGCTAGCTAATTTTTTGATTATGAACCAACAAAGAACTTTGTAATTCATCGATTGACAGTAAATCAACATCATTAGCTTCTTCTATAGCACAAACAACAAAATTAAATTTTGGGGTTAAAGATCAAAGAATTTTCTCAACAATGAGAACATCTTCTGTCTTGTCACCATGCATCCGCATCTTGTTAACGATTGCCATCATTCTTGAAAAATAGTCTGTAACTGATTCTTCTGAGCATTTCAAACTCCAAATGAAGTGCTTGAAGCTGCTGCCTCTTAGCCCTTATTGTACATTGGTACTTCTTCTTTGTGGAATCCTAAATATGCTTGGCAGTGTCTTTGCAAAGAATGGTTTCCAAGATTGAGCGTTTAATAGCCTGGAAGAGATAGTTATTAGCTTTAAGTCTTTAAGTTTTCTAGCTTCAACTTCTGCTTTCTGCACATCTGGCATAGTTGCACCTGCTGGTGGCTCCTAAATTCCATCTTCAGCTATTGATCAATTCTCTTTTGACCGTAAAAAATTCTCCATGAGCATGCTCTAATGGTCGTAGTGACCATCAAAGTGTGGAATAGCGACTTGCACAAAATTGGAATCGTTATACATTTTGGTAGACTATTTGGGAAGGTAAAGTAGATGATGGTTGCCTCACATGTTTCACTCTTTAGTCTCTAAAGTATTATGCTCTGATACCGCTGATACAATAGATAGGAAGCAGAAGATATAAAAGAAACAGGGAAAACAATTTTTTTGATATTTCATTGATAAACAAACATCCAATAAATAGGCTAATACATAACTAAAAGTAATGTAAAAATAGGCATTATCCAATGTGCAAAACAAACTCTTATTGACTAAGTAAACAGAAACGAATTTACTGACTTTCCTAAATAGGACAACCAAAACATGAAAATTATTCATTTTCTCAACAGAGTCAACTCCACGGATGAGAGGAAGGGGATAAAAAACTCAACTATTGATATGCGAGAAGATGAGTGAAACATGAGGATTGAGGTTTGAAGTGAAAGATAGAACAAAGATGAGAGGAGAGTTAAGAGAGATTTGGCAAGGGAAAATGAATTACATATGTAGGCGTCATTGTTGTGGGGTTAAGAGATGCTTCTATATGTATGTGCAATGTCATTGTAGTAGTGCATATAAGGGATTCGGTTCTGAAATGCTAAAATAGCGATTGAATCGAATTTTTTTCGATTCTCAAAATCTTCCATCTGTATTCATCCATTCTCTTTTGATTTGGTCCAATTCAGTTCAATTCGTTTTTTTAATTAATTGGTTTTGTATGCATCATACATCCGATAACACACACATCACAAACTCACACATAAACCTGCATAGGCTATGCATCATTAAAGTGAATGCGAGTTGATTTTGAGTTTGATTTTGGGAAAAAATATCGAGAATGAAAGGAAGAATTTTATTGATGATTAAAAAGAGGAATCAAAGAGAAAAATAGGAGACAAAGACAAAGAGGAAATTGAGAATTGAGACAAGAAAGGGACAAGAAGGTTGAAAATAAAAAATAAAAGAGGAGAAAGACTCGAATACAAAGAGAGGAAAGAAACTATAATGGTGGTGGTGTTTGTTTTTTGTACATTGGTTCAACATATAATACATTCAACATATTTCAATCCCAAAAAATGTGTCATTCTTTCCACTATTTCATCATATAATATATACAATCTATCAACTTTTTTATATGTGATACTTGATCTATAAAAACAAACAAACATCTCCAAATATGTTTGTTTGGGAGAAATATACATTGTGGATTGATTAGTTTTGAACCAATATAATTTTTATCATCCTAAAAACATATATTAAAAAAAATCAAACTCACGTGGCAGACATGGTTTAAAGTTGATTTGTTGGTTCGATTTGAGTGATTTGGTTTAAAATTTTTCAAACGTAATGATACGGTAGTCAACTCCAATACAACAACACTAAGGAGTCGTGACTTTAGATTTTTAGTTAGAACAAATGGAATGACATATATGTACCAAAAAACTCTGTTGCGTTTTTTGAAAAACCATCAACAACAATCATTTTGAAATTTCGGTTAAACAAACAAATTATTTGGTTCAGAGCCTTTTGTTTGGTTTACTATTTTGGTTCTGTGCTTTTGGGTAGCCAAACACAAAGTATATTTTGTTGTCATCGTATTGACCACTAGGGACAAAATTAAAAAAAGCAACGAACAATTGGAAATGCAATGTGAACGGGCAGTTGATTTCTCACTGTGATTGCAAATAAAGGCTGACAAACCACTAAGAAAGATGGCAGATGCGTATAAGGAGGTAGCAACAGTCGTAAACTCACAAACCACTAACATGGAAGTCACTCTGTTCTCTAACGCCTCTTCTCTCGTATATCCTCTCTTCGGCTGCTTAGGCATCTCCTTCAAGTTCGTCGAAATGGATTATATGGCCAAGGTACGTAGCGAAAGAGGAAGCAAAATCAATTATTATCTTCACATTTTTATTTATTTGCGAACACGTCAAGTTTTATCAGGACGTCATAGGTTATGCTGGAGAGGGATACAGAGGAGAATTGTGTGAGAAAAGCGGGGATTCATTTGAGGAATTTGTTGAGGGTGACGCGTGGGATTGATATGGTGAAGGTGTTGTTTAAGCAAATTTTAGTTACCAAGTATGTATTTTGTGTTGCTTTTATGTTTACATTGAGTTATTCAATTTCATTTATATGTGATTGATTGTTTCATGCTATTTTTTTGTCTTGAATTGTTGGTTCTATCATTGCCTTTGGATTATTAAATGGGATAACTTGGATTAAAAGGAGTGATTTGGTTGGTTGACATGTTTGATTGAAATCTGTTGATAACAATTGGAGATCAAGGTTTGGTATAATTGTTTGGTGATATTCAACACAGACTGATGGTTTTATTTGTGAGGATTGATTATGGTCAGAGGTGTTACCACGTTGAAGGTAGAGTCAAATATAGGGGCTCAAATTAATCAATTATTGCTTGCTATCCAGATTCTAAAAGATGAACTAGCTTGCGTAACTTTCTATATTTGTTATGATTTTATGAATGTGGATAAATTTTGTGAAACATACTATCACATATTAGGTGTTGTTTTCCCCTCAAAATTATGATCGCATATTAATAACTGAACTTTGATTGAGCACTTGAATTGAAATATAGCCACAACATAAAATTGACATCAATTTTATTCCAGTGAAGATCAAACAATTGGCCTAAATAATCAAATTAATGAAAATTTTGAGAAAGCTATTTTTATTGTGCTAATTACACAGGTTGTCATATTTTGGGCCATAGTTTTTAAAAATAACAACTCATATTTCAATTCTACAGAAATGTCAATTTTTGTGTTTGCTTTTTAAAAATGTCACATGTTTGAAACTAGGTTTTAAAAATGTCATATTAATTTTATATAAATTTGAATTTCTCATTTTATTTTTTTAATTTTTTCTCTCTCTTCAACTTTCTCTCTCTTTTGTCCAAACTCTAGATCCACAAATCAACTCTGTCTCTCCTATCTTCCTCATTTTCTCTCTCCTAGTTTCTCTTTTCCTCTCTCTCCCCCCAAAAATAACCCTAGCTCCTCTTTCGCTGCCTTCAACTTTCGGCCTTTCCTCAATCCTCAGCTGCTCTCCTCTCTGTGTTCTCGTTGTCTTTCATGGCGACCTCATTTCTCTATCCTCGTTTCTCTATCTTGTCGCGACCTCATATCTCTCTCATCTTCTTAGTCTCGTCTATTCGTATCGTCTCTTTGTTCTTGTTCTTCTATATCCATCGAAATTCGTCAGCTCATCGTCGTTGTCAATCGATGTACGAGGCTCGCCTCCGTGGAGGAAGAAGAAGTCAGATTTGTGACGGCTAGGGGTGGCATCTATAGGAGGTGGATATGGTTTGAAAGTGGAGAACAACAATATTTGAAGAAGGTGGCGGCCGCAGCGGATGAAGTTGTAGCAGCGACAACAATCTAAAAACCCTAGATGGATTCTGTCTTTTGAAAATTATGCTATTAGTCCTTATTGTTTGCAAATTTTTAAATTGTTAATTGTTTTGCAAAATAGTTTGTTATTTTTTATGTGTAATTGTTATATTTGTTTGTTATTTTTTATGTTTAATTGTTATATTGTTAAATAAAAATGCATTACTTTTTTTGTTTAATTGTTCACAATAGTTTACAATGGTTCACAATAATGTACAATATAATGTACACCATTCTACGAACCATCGTGAACGTCAAAATTGACTCTAGAAAAAAAATATTTTTTTAATATTTTTTAAAGAAAAAATTCATTTAAAATTTCTAAAAAATAATTTAAAAAATTCTTTTAGACTTTTCAAAAAATATGTATTATGTGAACTATTATGAATTGTTGTGAAACAAATTTGTGAATATTGTGAATTTGTTGTTTTTTAGTTCAAAATGGTTCACAATGATTCACAATAATATGCATCATTTTTGTGAACCATTATGAATGTCAAAATCGACTGTGGGAAAAAAACTTTAGGGTCAAATTTGTTTAAAATTTCTAAAAAAATTAAAAACTTTTCATTTAAATTTTTTTAAAAAAATATGAATTATGTAAATCATTGTAAACTATTGTGAACTTTTTGAAATATGTATTATGTAAACAAAAAAATACCACATATATGAACTATTCTGAATAAAAAAAATTGCTAAATTTATTGAAATTTTTTTTAAAAATAATTTAAAAAATTATTTAAATTTTTCTAAAAATATAAATTGTGTATTTTATTGTGAACTCAAAATACAATCTGGATTAAAATTAATTTTTTAGAAAAAATCAATTTCTCACGAAAAAATCAATTTCCCACGAAAAAATCAATTTCTTATGAAAATACGACAATTTCTCGTGAATTTTTTAAGTAATAGTATATTTAATATGTGATAAATATAAATATTATTTTTAATACTTATATTTTTAAAAAGTGATTATTTTTTGGTCATAAAGTTGCAGTTGTCCCATTTTTGTTGCATATAAGGATTTTTTGGGAAAAAAATAATAAAAGCCCGTTGGGCCAACATACACGGTAGAATTGTGGGACAACCGTAAGGGCATTTCAGAATCTCTATTAGTTCCGCCGTCATAGCCAAGAAACAAAACCGATTAATCGAAAGAACCGACCCGAACGTAACCGGGGTTCATTTTTGCCGCTTCCATTGAAAAACCCTTCAGACCCTTAAACCCTAACTTACTCGCACCTTTCCAGCTCCCCAGTTTCTAACTCAAAACAATACTTTCTCATTCTTTCTCAGCAACCAAACACAACCCAGATACAATGAAGTCAAAAAACCACAAGAAGAAAGGCCCTGGAGGTGGAGGCATCAAGAGAGGCAACAAATTCTCTATCAACCAAGACCCTTTCTTCGATTCGGAACCTACGAAACGACGCCGTAAAGCGAATTACGATGAAGACATCGAGTCGGGGGACTCGGAGGAGGAGAATGGATTCATTGGGTCCGATGCAGGAAGTAGTGATGCTGGAAGTGATGATGAGGAGGGGGAGGAGAGGGAGAGGGAGACTGCAGACGAGAGGAGGCAGCGAATGGCGAAAGCTTACGTGGATAAGCTTAGGAGAATGGCGAAGAAGGATGAGGAGG
>CAODLS012010558.1:0-17212 GCA_948243855.1 Flueggea neowawraea
TTATTGTATCCAATAAAATAAATGTCCCGGTAAAAAGATGATTTTACCCTTAACCTAGTTTTTGATCGTGTGTGATCCTGTATGTTTATTCAATGTTGGCAATGGGCCTTGCGCCCATAAATCATAGACGGTCTTTAGCAACACACTATGATTACCCAAATTTAATAGATGTTAATTGTCATTAACAAGACCTAATGCAACCTTATATGATCATGTGCCTTTCGATATCCTGATTAGCATAAGGCATTGACCTAGTCATCCTTATTATGTATTGGACTTGCTCGCTATGAAAGCCATTTGTGACATATATCCATGAAGTGCTTTCATACGGGCTAGTCCAATACATGTTTCCCAACATGCATCTATGTTCTAAGTTGATATCTCATATCCATAATCAGTAAAACGTGATTATCCACTTAGCAACATACTAATCTTTAATTCATTGTCATTCCCATGATAATGGTCGATTAGGGACATTTAGAATAGTATTCCTTTTATCTTTACGGTTTACTATCAAGTCACGTACTTGATGGAACAAAGAGGAATAAAATATTCATGGAGTTTTATCTTCATAAAATAAATAATATTTTATAGAAATAAAATGCATCTTTATAATAAATCAAATGACAATGTATACATGATTGGGCTAGGGCACAAAACTAACAGTCCTAAGTCGTCAATCATTTTCACCGAAGTGAAAGACTTAGCTTATGAAGTTCACTGTTGAAAGACTCGATCATGTTATTTGTTCGATACTCACTCTTGCTTGTTTTATCATAAGAATGCTTGTTCCATTATTCATATGTCTTCTTTTCTAACATTGTTCATATGTCTGCCCTTATACATCAGTACAGAACCTTGAATGTGCTCTTAGGAACACATCAAAAGATAGAAAACACATTAGACTATCCAGAAGACCTTTTTTCTTAGGCTATCCAGAAGACAATTTATGCTAACAAAAGACATATACATTAGTTTTTCAAAGAATTATTTTTAATTATTATAGAACACCTTTCGTTTATCTCTCATTATGGTTTAAGAAACACCTATGTTGTTATCACTCATGCAACCCTTGGGACAATCCAAAAACCACATCTATGACTCGGTGGCTTCACCTTCAACAAAACAATATGCAAGCGGATATATGCCTAGGTTTCCATCCACTAAAACAATGGTCAAAAGCATGCCTTGAATGGACCCTCCAAAAATCTTCCATCAACACAAAAAAGGCCTACAACCATTCGAGAAACTATGAATGGTATCTACAAATACCCAGAATGATGAATGCCTTGCAAGCGTACAAGGATCGTCGTAGTTTTAATCCTTAATAGTATCCCCGGGTATCAAATCCACAAGGAACGCGATTAATTGTGATCGAAAACTAAAATAAAAGTAAGTAAAATCATATTTGGTTTTTGGAATTTTTGAGTAAAAGTGTAAATTCAAAACAATGTAATCAAAAAGAGAGTTAAAGTAGTGAAAACAATAGAGATAAAAGCATTGGAGCTTTTGAGGTTTCAACTGAAGACTTCGATTTGCTCAACTAGTGAAAAGGGTGATTGGGATTGAATGTTCTCTCCTCAAAGCTAGCCTAAAGCCTCTCTCAAGGTCATCTAATCCATCCCTACAATTATTAAGAGGGTTCTCACGGCCTCACTTAATCAATTTGGAGTCATTAAGCCTCCTAGAAATTTCATCAAACACCTCATATGTATAGATTATCTCTAACATAAACCATACAAGTTTAATACTTGTGGGCCTCACCTAACCTTCATCTCTCGATTTCTTAACTAGGCTTACTAAAACTACAACTATGGTGATCAAGTATAATCATAGTCAAGCATAACAAGTCAATAAATAAAACCCACACACAAAAACTACAAATAAGGCAATAAAGCATAACACCCAATCACAAGCCTAGCAAATCATTGTCTAGAGTCTACATCTCTAAAACTCAACTATAAAAATCAAGCTAAAATAATGAAATCAAAACAAAAATAACAATACCCATTAAAAGAAAACATTAGATTCAAATACAAAACTAGAAAGAAGAAAAGAAATCAAACCTACAAGCCTTGATGAACAATACCCAACAAGGAAACCTTAGGTGTTGTAATTCTCTCTTGCTTCCCTTTGATCTAATCTAAAAAAATTAAAATTGTTCTTAAAAACATAAAACCCTAATTTTTAGAATGAGGAATGATGTAAAATATCCCCAAAATATTTTCCAAAGAGGGCTATTTATACCCCTTCACCAAGTCACAAAACCCCTACATGAGATTAGTCCAAAATGCCCCTTGGTCCCCACATGCTTTTTACTCTCAAAATTCAATTATTTTTCTTGCCTTCTAGGGTGTCATGGCCTTGACAATTGAGTGTCACAGCCATGACACATTTCTTTCCACGTTTTGGTCTAAAAACTCAAAGACACGGTAGAGTAGTGCATTATATGGCCGTGGAGTTACCCGTGTCTCCACAGTCGTGTGATGTTTCTGGTGTTGAACCAGTTCTGGTTAACGTCTAAACTCCTGAATTTTGATGATTTTACAAAGTAATTGAAATAATTAAACTATGCATGTTCTATAAACCTCGAAGCATATTAAAGGTTGATCTAAGTGCTTTAAATCAAGATCTAGGCATGTTGATCAAAATTAGAACCATCCTGAGATTTCCAGAATTGACGCTATGTGCGTAGAAGAACATAAAATGCATGTGGAACAGGTGTTATGTGCATAGAAGGAACTGCAATGTGCATAGACGCGTTATATCAGTACGGAGAATGCTCCAAACCTATGTTGTGTGCTTTGTCCAAAGACCAATGTATGTGGTAAAGGAGAAACATTTACTGGTTTGAAGGTCACCTTATACTACGCACATTGAACATCAGCCTATGCACGTGGACGAGATCATAAGGCTAACTAAAAAAGACTCACAAGACAAGCTAGTCACGTTGGATACTAATGATGTGTACGTAAAAGAGCAAAGGAGACATATTTGAGGAGATTATGCTACGCACCCAGAACTTGCTTAACGCACTTAGACGAAGATGACACCTAACTGAGATAAAGCTAAATTTTGTTGCATAATGTCATAATTTCAAACGGGAATATTCTCTGACAAAGATTCAGATGATGTCAGAAGAACACAGAGCTCTGCGCACATAGCAAGGCATGCTAAGCACGTAGACAAGGATGAGCTGGACTACCTGACAAATTCAAGCCGCTCATCAGGAAATTCAAATTTGAATTTGCTCTGACACAGATACATGAGAAATCAAAGGTGTGATCTTGAAACAACGTCAATGCACATAGTGCATCATGTAATGCACACAGAACTGAAGATCTGCACAAACAGATGAAGAATCTATGCACGTAGCAAATACTTGATGTCAAGCAGTAGTTACTAGAAAATATACAAAGCACACAGAAGGAAGAACGCTCCATGTAAGACTATAATGAACTCATGAACTACACACGCAGTACCGGTGGTATGTATGTAGTACGAGCTGACGTTAGTAATTGCAGCTTTTTGCAACTCTCTCACAACAGTTACTTTGAGATTTACAACGACTAGTTTTGTAAGAGCATCTATAAATAGATGTCCCCAATCATGAGGTAACTTAAGAACATTTTTTAGAGTGCTCAAGCTTTGACAATTTGATTCTCTCTCTCATTGTGTTCTTGAGTTCTTATTTACCGAGCTATTGATTTGTTACCTGTTTACTAAGTTGGCGTAGGAATATTATTTTTCATATGGGAATAATTTTGTAATTAAGATTTGGTTGTAAAGCTTGAGGATATAATAGGTTTTCTTTGTTTGGTTCCTTAAAAAACAAAGATGTTTTGGTTTTCTTGTTTTGACTAGTAAAAATAAGGTGTAGAAGATTTTTTTGTGAGCCTGAAAAACAAAAGATTGTAAATGGTTTGCCTCCACCTGTAAGTGAGGAAATTTAGTGCATTCAAACTCTCTAATGAGCTAGATGAGTGGACATAAGTCAAGGAGGACTGAACCACTATAAATATTGGGTTTTGATCATCTATCTCTCACTCTCTTTTAATTTCAGTTCTATATAGTTGTGTTTTGGATTTATATATTGTTTTTATTTCCTAAACCTTCAAAAAGGTTTTAACTTTAGCAATAAATCCAATTTAGCCCCCTCTTGGATTGCCATATTTGGATTACATATGGATGCCTTTTCTTCACGATTTTGCTTTTCACAGCCTTGAGATGCAACCACCACGGCTGTGGCCCTTCTTTTGTCCAATTTTCCTTCATTTTTTTTCATCATTTCTTGAGTTGGATCGAAGTCTTTCCACTTTGCATAATTTTTTCCATAATTTTTGACTCATTTTCTTCATATTTCTCTCTTCCTACAAATATCACAAACATCATATTAAATTCATTATAAAAGCATAATTTGTATGTCGAAAACATATGAATTCTTGTTTGATTTAACATGTAAATATAACATACATCACATACACCCTTTTAAACACTAGCTGTGCTTCCATATTCAGTCTGTCCTAAAATTTGAACTTAATAACAGTGCTTGGATCAACGCTTCTCAACACATTAAAATATCCATGCAACTTGGTGAAAGACTCAACGTAAGTTCCTTCATTTTCTCTTTGTCCCTCCTTTTAGCTTTTTAAAGTGTCCACTGCTTACATTACATCCCATACTTTCTGCTCAAATGTGTCTCCACTATTTTGGTATGACATATTTGGTTTAGCACATAATTCCTTCTTCATTGTCAATCCATTTCGGAGTTACTTAACTATTAATGGGCTTTCAAGTATATAAGTGAGCCTGCCCAATATTCTAAACCATGAATGTTCTTTTATCCGACAGATAACTAGCATGGACCCTACATTAACATTACAAATCAGCACATTAAACAATAAACATTCTTTTATCATTTTTCACCCTTATATTATCATAACCATTCAAAGTAGCATATTCTATTAAAACCCCTCTTACATATTTTACATCCCTAAATAGTTGTCCCTCTTTAAACTCAAAATGCTCATAAACAAGATCTTTAAACAACTTTCCTTTAATCCCTCTCAATGGATCAACCTTGTTATTTTGTCCCTCATTGTCATATTCATCATCAATCTCTCCTTCACTTTCATTATAAGGGCAATCAAACAGTAGATCATCATCACCACTACATTCATCACTGTCTTTAAATGATCCATCATCCTCTTTTTAATGGTCTTCCTAAGTACTGCCATGTTCATCATCTATGGTCTCACTATCAACAAAAAATTCTTCATCATCAAAAACACCATACGCTTCATCATAGACAATGAACTCCTCAACCTTGTCTTTCTTACAAAAATGATATCTACTAGGCTTCTTAAGACGGGTTGTCCTTTTATTAAAACTAGTCATTTTGTTTGATTGCATTTTTTTATGTCTTTGCTTGAGTTTCAGTATGTGTCTTTGGTTAAGTTTTAGTATACGTCTCAGGTTGTGGGTTGCATTCGGTCTCTGTGTTTTGCTCAAGGTGTGGGTCTAAGTTAGGATCATTGACAATAGACTCATAATGTACATTCACTTCCTCTACAACATCAAACAGATCAAAAATAGGGGGATGAGAATTTAAAGCACCACCAATAGTTTATATCACTATTGAAATCTCAACATCATGTCTATAACTATGAAAGATGCTCAAAATACCATCATCATTCTCAATAAACAACTCCCTCCCATTTTGGAAAGTTAGAATGGTACCATTATCCATCCCGAACGAATTAATTGCATCGTTGAACAAATCTAAGTAACAATAGCAATCTTTATCCACATCGCACACTGACACCTCTTTGAATTCGTGCATAAACTGTATTGAGTGAATTGTCAATCATTGCATGCCAAAGAAGGGCATAAAATCACCCCAATAATCAAATTATTCCAATTGTTCTATCATACAAATACACATGCATTTGAAGAATCTAAGTCGAAATTGACGAGTATTATGAATATTTACACTAATGAGGCCATTGAAATCACAACAATTGCTTCTCTCTAGGGTTTGATGATTTCAAAATCGGTTAGGTTTTTCTATTTTGTCATTCAAGAGAGATAAAATGAAAGAAGAGGAAGCGTCTCCAATAAGCTCCAAGAGAGACGAGAATGGGAGATAAATTACTCAGTGATGAGGCAATGGTATGTATGACATTTTTCAGGTGTCGTTAAGTTAAACTGATGGAAGTGGGAACCTGAGAGCAAAAGGGCCAATTCCCAAAACATAGGAACCCAATTGGTCAATATGCCAAAGTTGAGGGACCACCAGAGAAATGACCCTAAAATAAAGGGTATAGCCATATCTTTTTTAAAATGAGAAATTATTAAAATCATTAACGATTATATCCTTCTCTAACTCTGATACAATGAAATATGGGGAATCGTGTCCCATAATATAGAACCAGATGCCCATGCAAA
The DNA here is from genome assembly GCA_948243855.1 of Flueggea neowawraea. Lineage (NCBI taxonomy): Eukaryota > Viridiplantae > Streptophyta > Magnoliopsida > Malpighiales > Phyllanthaceae > Flueggea > Flueggea neowawraea. Next base: position 6,448 of record CAODLS012010558.1, read on the forward strand.
ATGTCAAGGGCTTGGTCTTTTCTCTTTCAATGATTGTGCGGCACTAGCAAACTTTGCTCATAGAATGCTAGTCAGCCTTTCCCTCGAATGCTAGAAAACATTAGCAAATGAATAAAGATGCTAAGAACTTAAAAAGGAAAGCAAAATAGAGAGGCTTGGAGAATGCTTTGTATTGAGAAAGCTCACAAACAACTTGGATGATTACAAATGAAGTCTTGAGGGGTATTTATAGTCTTCCACCTCCTCAATGGACAATTAAAATCAATTTGACCCTACAATCCTCATTGGTTCTGTACAATTACCTATACAATTGTATACTTTCCATGAAAATATCTAAGTATCTACAATATTCTAGAAAACTCTACTCATTTCTTACACTTTGGTGGAGAATTCTAAATAATTCCTAATAAATCTTTGCGGTGTGTCACAAAGAACATGGGCAACATGATCATTGATCTCAATACATGATGTAAAAAATACCTTCAATTTTCCTCAAAATCTGTCTACAATCTTCAACCACGCCTCCAAGCTAAGTCAATAGTAACTTACCCGAGTTAATAGTTTATAGCTAACAAGAAAATAGATTTGAAAAAATTTTAGAACACATATTGAATACCTAATCTTGGTATCACAGGTTCTGCACAAAGTATTTATATGCAAATTGGAGAGAACAATTACTAAGATTAGATATTCAGAATGTGTTCGAAGCTGACACACTTTACAAGCATGGATGCAATAGGAGTTTTTTCAAAACTTATAGATGCAATGAGAGATTACAATAAAACAAAGGAACGCCATAATAATTGCCCCAAAACAAAAAAGTTGGTATCAATTGGTTATGCTTTGCCTAGTGGTTTGCTTCTTTATTAAGTTATAAAAAATGACGGAGAACTCCATTTTGAGATAAAGAATTGCATCTAGTTGTAAAGTTTGAATTTTTGCAAGAAGAATTGATTTTTGACAAGAAACAATTTACTAATAACATTGTTGTCATATTGAATTAAGGGAAAGTCATACCTTGAGAATAAGTTGAATGCAAAAAAAAAACACACACACACACACACAAATATCACAAATACAAAATAAATACACTATACATTTTTTTCTTACAAACTCGTTAAAGTTTTTCTTTCTAACTCTAGATTTTCAAAAGTTTACAAAATGATGAAAGTTCATCTCTTTATATATGCAAACAAAGAGGTATATAAATAGTAGTCTTCAATTTGAATTTTTCTTCTTAAATATTTAGTTGTATTTTTTTCTTTAAAAATTTTGACCTAATTAAAATATCGAGAGTTATGTAAATTTCTTCATCCATGTACATAATTCTAATTTCTCAACCAAATTTAATTTTCAACACTTAGTATAACCAGTTGTCTACAAAAACACAACCAACCATATTTATAAAAATCAAATAACTGTTTAAAAAAAACATACAAAAGCCGAGTTTTAAGTTCACGGTTGAAACTACTGTAGTCTTTGTAGGTCACTTGATCAAATCGTAAACGCGACAAATACATGCCTTGGATTTCCCTTTTTTGAAGGGATCTTCTTTGAGAAACTCAAAGTGCTATGACTTTTTCTTTGTCCCAAAATATCCCCATTACTCCACATAAATGAATGAATAAGTACTAAAAAATTCGAAGAAAAAAGAAAAACAAGAGAACATTCAGTAGACATAAGTCTCTGAAGTCCCTTTCTCGACTGCCAAACAAGAACCAATCTACCTCCCTTTACGCAATCTCCCCGCTCCACGACATCTAAAACCCATCCTTTTATTAAAACAAAATCAAATTAAGTTTGGTATTGGAACATTATTGCTGGAAATTTTGATTTGAAAAATGGAACATCCACTATTGCCCACAATGTGGGAACAGAAATAATTACGTCATATTCATGGAGTGAGGCAATTTTTTTTCTTTTAAAACTATTTGATATTCAATTAACATCTGACTAATTCGAATTTAAACTAAATAAATTTGTATGAGGGGCAAAACTCGCCTTACCTACCATTAAAATTTCTGCATATTCGGATATGAACTCAAGAGAATCATGTCACATTCATTGAGAGAGACTTTTTTTTTAATCTTTTGGAAATTAAAGAAAACACCTCCTTTTATTTGCTTTTGGTGAGACTGGTCTACAATCCTTAATTAGCTAGCAACTTGCCTTGACAGAAACATCTTCATTTTCTTATTCTTTAATTCTTGCCGTTATTTATTCAATATACATCAAAATCATCTTCACAGAAACATCTTCATCTCCTATTTCGTTTCTTTTCCCCCTTTATAGATAGAAACAAGGACGACTTCATTGAACTGGATTCCACTCTTCTTTTTGCCTATGGATATAGCAAAGTTTTGTGTTTCTTTTCTGTTTCTGGTTTCTCTGTTACAGAGAGGAACAGCCATTGATATTAAAGTCCAAAAAGAATCAGAAGAATGGGGATATGTAGAAGTTCGACCCAGTAAGTAGCCAAATTTTGACTCAATATATTGCATAATTTTCGCATATTATTAACAATTGAAACGGATTTTTATTGCTAATGTTCTTGAATTTGTTAAATGTTCAGAAGCACACATGTTCTGGTGGCTTTACAAAAGTCCTTACAGAGTCGAAAATTCCTCCACACCATGGCCTCTAATTCTTTGGTTGCAGGGTGGACCAGTAAGTCCCAATACTTTGCTAGGAATGTTTAATTTGAAAAATTGATGGCATTTGTTCATTGATATTTTATTGTTTATGGGGGCTTTTTTAATGCGGTCAAACTCACAAAATTTAGTTGTGAAGACAACTCCAGTACCATTGAGTTAAAGCTTGAGGAAATCCCGAAACCCGAATATGATTTGGATCTTTTTATTCATGATCAAACAGGGAGCTTCAGGTGTTGGTTTGGGGAATTTTGAAGAGGTTGGGCCATTGGACACTAACTTGAAGCCGAGAAACTCAACATGGCTAAAAATGGCTGACCTTTTGTTCGTGGTAACTCCATTTCTCTGAGCTATCAATAATTGTTGAAATGTATAATTTTTGTTCAATTTCATGAAGATAATTCTCTATTTTACTGTTTTTTTTTGCTTGGTTAAGGATAACCCAGTTGGCACAGGATACAGTTTTGTTGAGGACACAAACAATACTTTGTTTGTGAAAACAGATGAAGAGGCGGCAACTGATTTGACCACATTGTTGATAAGTTTATTTAAAAATGAAGCTCTACAAAGTAATCCATTGTATATAGTTGCAGAATCCTATGGAGGCAAATTTGCCGTCACATTGGCATTATCTGCACTCAAAGCTATTGAAACCGGTACTTTGAAAATGAAACTAGGAGGTAATTAGTTAACTAATTCACAGAAGATTACCAACTTCAATCATGAATATTTCTTATTTTTTACATTGGCTCTCACTGAAAATTGAACTTATCACTCCATAAGACTCGAAATGAATCGAATGCAACAAACTACAAGTTTATTCCTCCTCCAATCATGAAGACGAATGATCTGTCACACAATATATTTAACGGTGTAATATTAACTAAATGCTGGTTTTCATATGCAGGAGTAGCATTGGGTGATAGTTGGATCTCCCCAGAAGATTTTGTAGTAAGTACGAGGCAGATTTATTTTCTTTTTGAGATCGGCAATTATATTTTTGACTATGCAAATACTAGTTGAGATTATAAAGTGATATTGGTATTACTAGTATCTTCAATTCAGGTTAATCTATGTAATTAAATTTTAACAAATATTCATAGCTGCTGTAATATTCCAGTTTTCTTGGGCTCCTCTTCTTCGAGATGTTTCCCGGCTTGACAACAATGGTGTTGCGAAAGCAAACACGTACAGCATCTACTTTTTCTTTACATACTAGAAATAGATAACAAAATTAAGGTGATTTTTTCAATAATCTAGTGACCTGATTTTACAAATTAGTGTAGCAGAAAAGATTAAGCAGCAAATCCTCGACGGTCAGTACGTTGCTGCGACAAATTCTTGGTCTGAACTTGAAGGAGTAATTAGCTCTAGCAGCAATTCTGTGGTACATTGTGCCGCTCCAATATTTATCTGTATTTTTTTTGTTTTTAGTTTATACTCATTATAAGTAAGTATGATAATCAGAAAAAATTCATTAATTGTGCAGGATTTCTATAATTTTCTTTTAGATTCAGGAATGGATCCAGTAGCATTAACGACGGCTGAACTGTCGCAAAAAGGCGCAACGAAGAGCTACTTGAGATATCTTAATAAGTTGAGGTCGACTCCTGATAATGTTGGTGATATTGAAGACTTGATGAATGGTATTATCAAAAAGAAGCTTAAGATTATCCCTTCTAATGTCACGTAAGCTTTCTTAATCCTCAAGACGATTGTTAATTAAATTAATTAATTATACCTAACAGTAGTTTATCAAAAAATCTTATAAGAACTGTAATTTTATGATTATAAAGATGGGGAGGCCAGTCAGGATATGTTTTTGAAGAGCTGGCAGGAGATTTTATGAGGCCAAGGATTAATGAGGTAAATTCTATATAATATGTATATTTGGAAAATTATATGACAATAATTTTAGCAGATTTTAAGTGAGGGGGCATAATTTCTGTAAAGCCAAAGTCAAATGGTTGGTTAGATAGCTTATCCTTTGTCAATTTGCAAAATTTTTCCATCCACTCAAATTCAACCATAAACCACCCGAATCGAACCACAAACCACCAAAACAAATCAAATCAAACCACTGAATTGGTTTGAGTAGTTAAATTAAATTAAGTAGTCAATTGTAAATTTTAAATATAATAAACCACTAATAGTGGTTTGATTGGTAGTTTGCGTCACAAACTTATTAAAACCGAACAATGTGTAGTACTATTTTAAACATTATTTTTATTCTTGTGACTGCAATATTGAAATGAAAATGGACTCTCACAAGTAAGGCGTAATGAAAAATAAGACCTGCCAAGTTGTTGGTTGCAATTATTAATATGATAGAACAGCTAACACTTGTTTTTTCCTGTAATGTATGACAGGTTGATGAGCTCCTAGCCAAAGGGATCAATGTTACAGTTTACAATGGGCAAGTACGATCTCTCTAGTTCCTTTCACTAATCTTCAAACTGTCCTTTCCTTTTCTTTATTTTCTTTTTATTTTTTTTGCATTAATGCTTTTATTTGTATATGAATTACAAGATAGGACTTTTATAACTGGAAATAAATTCAGCACTTCATCTGGACCGCCATCTGCAAATGTATTTCTGTAATTAGAAAGGATTGCTTGTAATATAAGTCTTTAATCAGCTAAACACGTAATAAATTGCTTCTTTTATCGCAGCTTGACGTCATTTGTGCAACGAAAGGAACTGAGGCATGGATCGAAAAACTCATGTATGAGTTTATACATTTATTTTTCTCAACTTTTTTACTTTTAGACCTGTAACTTTGATTGATTAATTAGATTAAAAAAATGTTTTTAAACGGTAATTTATTGAAGTGCCATAAAATTAATTAAGATTGGAAGAATCCACTTATAGTAAGTGTAAGTTTTTTCAACTTATACTAAATCATCACCATATGTTAATAATAGTGAGTCATATATGCGATAATTATGGGTTATTAAATCTAAAAAATCAATAGTGAAGATTTGGTGTAAGTTAAAAAAACTTATACTAGTGTAAGTGAATATCTTCCCATTTATCAAATATTAAGTAATTAAGATTTACATAATAGTAATTACTTTTATATATTTAACAATATTTTTGTGCTATTTAGCTACTGAGTCCAATTATTGATCATCTTAGTTTGTCCTCAAGGTAAATTTTCTATAATCATCTACATCTATTTTTAAAAAGCATACGACTTTATGTTAGCTTTTTAACGTTCATGCAAGACTTAAAATTGACCAAATTAACTGAAATTATTTGTTCTAATTAATTCATTTAATTTTTCAGGTGGGAAGGGCTCAAAAATTTTTCCAGCGTGGATAGAACCCCTTTGCATTGCGGTACAGACGCACTTACAAGGGGATTCACCAGGTCATACAACAACTTTCACTTTTACTGGATTCTTGGAGCAGGCCACTTTGTAAGTTTACTTTCTTTATCTCATAATAACATACATTAACTATATTTTATGATAATTAAAAAATTATAATTTTAGTAATTAAATTTATTTAATTTTATAAATTTTTTTATTTATATTATTTGAACAAATTTATTGACAGTTAATAAATTAATTTAAAAAATTAAATAAAAATAATATTATAATTTTGTTAATAATAAATATAATATAAAAATAAAAAATGTGTCTATATTTTAAAATATTTAAAATAAAAAATATATTTATTATTCTGTGATGGAAATATTAATTAGTTCATAAGTCTTGATTTATTAATTATTAGTTTTTATTTTTGAGAAAATTGTTAATTAGTTCATGGACTTGTCTTGATTTTAACGTCATCATCAGTGTTGGGTTGTGATCATAATAACCTTATCATCATATCACTTTTCTCCAATCATACAACAACCAAACCAACTTATCATCATGACGCCTTCTCATGTTTTGTTTGTCTGATTGTGTCAACCGATAATGAATAGCTTTCTATCAGCATCATGATTACATCATCATCGTGCTTTTCTAAAGACATCTCTAAAGATGATTCTATCATATTAATAATTTATTAATTTTTTAATAAAATATATTTTTTTAATGTTAATTTCTCGTTATTTTATAGTATGAAATTTATAATTATTTTATTTATTATTTATTTATTTATAATATTTAAGTTATAATAAAAATATTTATTTGACTTAAATATATTATTTGAGTTAATATTTGAGCTAAAAATATTATTTTAGAAATTATAGTATATAATATTTATTTTTAATAATTATTTAATTGAATATTTTTAAATAATAATTTGAGTAAAATAAAATTTAATTTTTGATTGAATAAATATTTAAAATATAATTTAACTTGAAAATTACAAATTAGGGTTTTGAGAGAATTTTGAAAATTAGAAGAATTAGAGTTTTGAGAGAATGATTAGTTAAAATTTTGATCTATATTTTGTTAAGAGTAAAATAAGAAAATGAGAAATTAAGAAAAAAAATTGAGCAAAATGACAAAAGATAAAGAAGATCAAAGTTATGAGAAAATAATAAAAATTGTGAGAAGATCCAAAAATGATCCATCCATATTCATAGACAAAAAAAAAAAGAAAAAAAACAAAGCCTAAACAAAAAGATAAATAAATAAAAAGTGCAGTCAACTGTGACCAATTGGGTCAGACCAACCGTTGGGCAGTCATCCACCTTCACCTAATGGGAAGGTTGCTAACGTGCACAATTAGTGCTCGGTTAGTAAGTGCCCTAAAGAAGTAATTCAGCATATTCATTGCGGTGGTGGGGAGAATGGGATAAAATATGCATATTTTGACAAGTCATTTACTCCCCCTCAAATTCAACTCTCGATTTTATAGTGTTAGAATTATCTTCAGTATTAATAAATTATAAGCCCTTTTGTTACAATAAAATGTAATTCCTCCATTCTAATTTGAGTAGCACAAAAAGTGAATTTTGATGTGCCCAAAAAGCTGAAACTGTTTATATTTTTCATGCAATTATTTTTAAAATGTCCTATTTTATCTCTTTAATTTTTTAAAAAAAGTCAATTAATACTTCAATAGAACTAATTCACTACCATTAATTAATAAGGACAAAATAGAAAAATGAACAATAATTAATGCTTTTCTTAAACTATGTTTAAAAAAAATCTCATTTATTTTGAGACGGAGGAAGTATTTATTTGTTAAAATAACCAACAAAATTGTTTAATTTTTCTGTGGTAGGTAAACTGAACAAAGTATATATTAATGATAAATTTATTAAAAGAATATATCAATGATAAGAAATTTATCAAATGAACAACAGAAAAATATAGCAATTCCTACAGTGTTAGAGATTCATCAATTGGGACTGACACTAGTTCGACTGCAATAATTGCTTTTTCCCGAAACATGCATATGCTTAAAGAGTAAAACATTGTCATAGTATATGCGATTAGATTAAAGCATCTCTAATAATAAGGACATTTTTTACATATATAAATAATATTTTATATTTTAAAGAGCAAAAATAAAAGTTATGTACAATGGTGCTTTTTAAATTTTAATGTTTAGTTTGTAAAATAAATTAAAAATTATATATAAATATATAATTAATCTATAGAAAGTTTTAAGTTATATTGAAACTTGAGTCACATTATTAATAAAAAAAATATAGAGTGAAGTTTGGCTCTTTAAAACTAATTAATCATATTGGCTCTCCTCATTATATATATAATATAAAAAGTCCACTGGAGCAAAAAATTTTGGTTAACTCTTTATTTTTAAAAAAATTAAATTTTTAAAGATAGTATTGAAGATACTCTCACTCAACAATCGTAGTTAATTCTTCTGAAAATAAAAATGTATTAATATTTTCTTCCAATTAAAATATCTTTAATTTCAAAATAGGAAAAAATGGTTTTTTTTTTTTTGTCTATCTTCGTCGGCGTCAGTTAGACCGACCTTTTTTTTTTAACTATCTCGGCTCATGCTGTGATTTCCATCTGAAGATTTTTTATATTATTGAGTTTTTAGAATGCTTATATTTTTATGAAATCTTATGCATCTTTAGTTGACATATATTTTGCAAAATTTATTGTATTATTACAATATTAAATATCTGGCGTAAGGATAAAATCATATTATCCTTCCGTTTATATTACCATGAATACTTCCAATTATCTAGGTTAATTTTATCCATGATCATTGAATTTTGTGATTTAGTTCAATTTGGTTACTAAAGTTTAAATTTTTTCAAAATAATTTACTAGAAAGTTCAGGACAATCATTCTGCTATTTTCTGTCATCAAAGTTCATGAATAAACCGCTACATTATCAATTTTTTACACAACAATATGTCATGCGGACAAGAATAAAAATATCTGTGTGGAAGCTATTATAGCCTACATTTTTATTATAGTCTGCGTGGTACACTGATGTGTAAAATATTAATGACGTGACAGTCTATTCATGAACTTCGGTGACAGAAAATAGTAAAATAATTATCTTGAACTTTTTAGCAAAATTAAATAACCGTTCTGAACAAATTTAAACTTTAGTGACCGAGTTAAAATGAGTCATAAAATCCACTGACCGTAGATAAATTTAACCCCAATTATCTTGAACAAAAACTTGAAAGTGGTTCAATACCACAATGTAGGTTTTAGAAGGCAAGCAAAAAATCTTCCGAAAAGAGTGTACCTTTGTAAAATACTTTAACTGGCCGGGACTATAACATCCGGATAATAATTTTCTACAAATAAATGATTGCAAGAGTTATTGCAACATTTGTTATCAAGATGTAATGGCTATATTTAGTTGAAAAAATAATTTTTTATTTTCTATCTTATTTTTATTTTCTGATATAAAATAGGAAACAATAGAAAATTCTAAAGTTGTTTAGTTGTCAAAATTCTCTACTTTTTTAGAAACATAGAAAATAAAAATATAAAAAATAAAAAATTTGTTCATGCAACATTAAAATTTTTTATTATTTTTTATTTTATTTCAAAAAAATAGAAACAAAATAGAAAATAGAAAAATTATTTTTTCAACTAAACATTGTTCTATTTTTCCATGAACAAATTTTTCTTTTTTTTTTATTTTTGTTTTCTAGTTTTCTAGAAAACAAAGAATTTTTTTTTCACTAAACAAGTCCAATATTTCTCTATTAAAATTAACAATTTTGTGATTAATAATTAATTTTTAATACATATTAGAAATTTCTAAAGAAATAATGTACCTTAATAAAGAAATAATGTACTAATGTACATTAATAAAGAAACCATGTACCTTAATAAAGAAATAATATACCTTAATAAAGAAAGTTATAGAAATTCCTACAACCATTCGGTTGTTGAAAATTATTATCTCATAACATTTCAAGACTTTTGAAAACATTGTTGAGGGTATTTGATTCAAAATATTTTTGTTGAATTGAAAAGGTAATGTTTAGTTTTGATAAATTAAGAGTGGCATATAACAAATGAAAATAAATTGAATTGATTGTATAGTAAAAAAATAAAGAATGCATTATTTTTTAAAAATTACAATATATTGAACTAATGTACCAAAAACAAACACCATAATTCTTTTTCCATATTACTTATTAAAAAAACACAAGTCGTTTTACGTCAATGTGAAAATTCTCTGCCTACTCTCTTTTAATCATCGGCAAAATATTTTAGTCAATTTTCAAGATTAAAAATACCATTAAGTCTTGGAAAGTAAATTTACAAACCCCACTAGCCACGTCCTGCCACGACAAAGGCAATTTGCTATGAATAATGTTTGTAGTAACGTAAACAAGTGTGTCACTGCGAAGTCAATCAGATAACACACAGTTACATTAATAGTGAAAGAAACAGTCCAACATTTCCTGTGTGTCTGACATTGACAATCCAATTCATATTTTCAACTCAAGTAAATCTGATAATTCTTTTTCCTTTTTTATTTTTCTTTTGCAGGTACCAGTAGATCAGCCCTGCATTGCATTAAACATGGTGGGTGCAATTACACAGTCCCCAGCAGCTTCTGCATGACTAAGATTTGGTTGTGGCACTTATTGCAAATAATAAACAAAGATCAAATGTGAATTCAAGATTGCTTGTGAGAAAAAGTTACACTGGGACAAATCAACAAGAAATCTTATACACAGGGAGAAATAAATAGT
>CAODLS012010722.1:0-10322 GCA_948243855.1 Flueggea neowawraea
AACCTTCAACATTGAACCTAGGTTGAGAGATTTTTGGATGTGGTACATTGCCAAAATTATTTTACAAGTTAATGCTATGGTATTACATTATTTAGACATGTCTCATCTATGATCTTTATGCTTATTTTGTAATTGATACATGGTTGCCCAGTTTTGATGTATTTGAAAAAATGGCGTTGCTTTACCTTCTCAAAAAAAAGAGGAAAAAGAAAAAAAACAAACGACGAAAAAAATATATAAATAAATAATGAAGGAAAGCAACATAATTAGTATTGACATGTTATGGGCAACTTTGTTTTTAAGGAAGAAAAGACATGTATTTTCTCTAAGTTTGGATTAACTTGATATGTGTATGCTATGACAATGTATCACTTGCTCTTATTATTTCCTCTCTCACCTTATTAACCTTTGTGTTTTGCCCCATTACAAGCCAAATTAAAGCCTTTTTTGATTGGTGTCTTAGTTGAATTTCATAGTGGTTACGATTTGACTCTATGCCAAATTTTGGAAAGACTTATTATGAGTTGGTTCAAGCATAAATTAAACACCTAAACACTTTGAGGGATAGAGTGAAACTTGTGAGGGTGTGAATTTGATAATCTCTTTTAGGGACATTACTAGTGTGGAGATAATCTTTTAGATTGTCGTCTGTCCTGACGATAGTTGTGTTTTCTCTTGAATTTTCAATGCATATCGGTTTGGGTGCTACACTATATGGGGGTAATAAGGGTGATTGGAATTTAAGATTCTGACTAGTTTTAAGTTATTGACCGAACCACATAAATCTTATGTTCTTGTGTGATTGCTCTTTGTTATTCCGCATTCTTCAATCGCTGATTTCCCTTGACAAACACAGAAGAAACTATTGCCAACTAATTGGTGCAATGCAATACCTATTTTTTCATAAAAATGGAAAGAAAGAATAAAACTAAGCATGTAACAGTGGAAATGTAGTTAACTGGTATTGCAATGAATGACGTTCAACTAAGTCGAGAGTTTGATTTTCGGTGAAAACAAATAAAATAATTGTCATTAAAAAAAAGCATGTATAATACCACCAGATTTGGTATCATTGATGGCTACACAGAAATCCTGAAGAGGGCTAGGATCATAAGCTTTGGCAAAGGTAGAAGCCAAAGCTAAGAGAGTGAATGCCACTAAAAATTGAGTACTACTCATTGTAGCTAGCCTCTGAAATTACTATCCTTCTACTATTTTTTTTTCTTTTCTTCTTTGATGTTAGGGATGAGAAAAGTTGGCTCAGTAATGGTGCTATTTATAGATAAAGGGCACAGTCTTTTTCATGCTGATTAAGGAGTTGTCAAATGTTATACTCTAAGTCAATATTTGCAGAAAGACAATGGCTCAAGCAATTACTGTGTGTCTACTGCTAAAGATTTGAATTTTGTGTCTTTAATTTCTTTTGAAAAAGCTCTCTTTTCTTTTTTTTTTAGAAAGGATAATTTTACTAAATATAATTTGTTTGAAGGTAAAGTGGCATCGACTTTGCTTTTACAAAGAAAAAACAATTATAATTTGTTTTCTGTAAATTAGTGTTTTTATCATGTCTTTCTTTTGCATTATGCAAACAATGACCCAAATGACTTTTCTTTTGATTGTGTAAGTGCTATTTTTATAGATTGATTCATTGAATCTATCGAGTGCCATTTTTTTTTTCATTTTTTCCGTATTTATTTTGTCGTTAGATGTTTTTTATTTGATTTATTTTTGTTTTCATATGGTTTATGTTTAGTCTTTATCTGGTTTATTTTAAGTTTTTATTTCTGTTAATTTTTATTTGATTTCTAATTAGGTTTTATTTGTTCTTTTATTGTTTCTGATTTTTTTTTCATTATTTGGTCTCTATTTGATTTTTTTTTTGTTTTTATTTGGTCTTTGTCAATTTTCATTTAATTTCGTTAGTTTTCCATTTCAGTTTTATTTGTTTTATGTTTTGTTTTTATCTGGTTTATTTTATGTTTTTATTTCAGTTTTTATTTGGTTTTCTAATTAGGTTATATTTGTTCTTTTCTTGTTTATACTTTTTTCCTTATTTGGCTTCAAATTTTCCATTCTGCTGTTTATTTAGTTTAATTTTTATTTCCATTTTTTTTTGTTTTTCAGTGTTCAACATTTATAATTTTTTTTATGTAAATTAGTACTATGAAAGAGTTAATACCTTGAAAAAATGCAAACAAAAAAAAGGAAAAGAAAGAGTTACTAGTTTAATATTTTTTTTAGTAATTTGTTATTGAAATAAAAAGAAATAGACAAATTTGGTGCTTGTTTTTGCTAGCAATGGTAGTGGGAGAAGCTTATCTAATAAATATTAGGGTTATGCATCAGAAATCATAGTGCATGAAAGAGACACAACTGACACATATGGAGAAACTTTTCTCTCTTTCTCTCATTGTTGCCACCTCTCTAGGGAAGAAGATTTTCTTCTCCAGTTCTTGATTCCTGCAACATCGGTCCCTTGGTGGTATCTACGCTGCAATTCAGTTGATCGCTTCTGTCATACAATTGACTGTAGTTTGATCGCGAGACTTGCATCAATCGATCCTACTCGTATTCATATTCTGTTGCACTTCGAGACTAGTACTCGATCTATTAATTTCGTGTTCTATACTATTAGGTTGTATAAATTCACTTCTTTCTTTTATTCTCGTAAAATTACACTAAGAATTTCAGAACATAATTAAATTAATAAAACATCTAAATAGAGCTTTATATAATGATATGAAGTAATTAACCATTTAATAGTAACATGGAAAATTGTAATATAGCAATCATCCATACCTTCTAGTCGTCCTTGAAAATTTGCAAGAAAAGTTGTCAAAGATTAGGAGGAGATAATGACTTAAGATCTGGGTTGTTACTAATTTGAAAAAGTTTACACTAAATAAATATGCTGCTTCAAATGAAAAAAAGTATTATTCTATTTGATTTAATTTTTCCATTTTGCTATTATTGGTCTATTCAACACCAAACGTTAACTAACCATGAGAAAAACGTTGATAAATGAATTAAATCATTAAAAATTGACGTTGATTTTCTACCAATTATAAAGTTATTTAATTTCTTATCAACTTAACTGCTCCTTCTGTCTTAGACCAAAGTGTTTATATAGTATGTCGTCGGAATATTCTTTTAGCGAAGTCTGTAATAATCTCCTTATTTGCTTATTTTCAATCATTTATTTAATTAGAAACACATGCTTTATTTAAATTAATATATTTATTTATTTTTTTGTAAATTTAAAAGGCACATAAATTTTAAATTTTGTATTTGTTTACACCATAATTTTGCAATTGTGATAAAAAAGGAACGAAACCATTTAGTATTTGTTCTATGTTCTCCCATTAATTCTCTTCGGGGCAATTACTTTAGTGTCCCTGAATTATACCATAATCTCTTACTCAGTCCCTCAGTTTTGAAAAGCCTTCTATTAGGTTTCTGCTTGTACACAGCGTCAGCCCATAATAGATATTTAACACATAATCTTGGTATCACAGATTCTGCACAGAGCATTTATATGCAAACTGAAAGAAACAACTTATTTGGTGTTAAATATATGTTCTGGGTTGACGCTGTGTGCAAACAAAGACCTAATAGGAGACTTTTCAAAATTGAGGGACTGAATAGAGATTACAATATAACTCTTGGACACTATAGTAATTCACCCATTCTCTTTTGTTGTCCACTCCATTTTTCTCTCAAATTCTTGTACTCAATCTTTATTTTCAATAAAACTTCCGTTTGATCATTGTGTTTTTGCTATTGTTCCAAAGAGGCAAAAATACCCAAAGTAACGAGTTCGTCCTTTTACTCGTTCTCAGTCGTTTGGTTAGAAGTTAAGATCTCGAGTGCAATTTGTATTCTATCGTTCGGTTTAAGAACACCTTAATTTCTTGGTATACTCGTAAATACACTAAACTCATTAAAGGACGGCTTTTTCTTTCCAAATTTCTTAAGAAAATTATGGGTAACAGTATCATTTGTGTTGTTAGAATAGAACCATGAAATTTACCGGTAATGTGGCATAGGTATCAACATGATCCGTTGAAAAATAACGAGCTTAATTTTGACTTCAATGACTTCACCAAGTCAAAATATACTCTACTACCTAGTCATTTATTTAATTTTCTTTTGCTTTTTTTATTACAATATTACTATATTTGATTATCACAATACCAAATAATTGATCAAAGTCGTCATCTAGCTAAGCAGTAGCTAGACATTACAAAAGATTGCACGTTAGTTTCTTCATTCACAAGATTAGTACGCAATCCCACACTAAACAAGAGAAAAAAAAAATTGAAAACAAAAGTACTTTATATTTTTCTTTTAAATTTGTTTAATAAAGTGTACTCTAGTCGTTTGAAAATATAAGGCTTATTAATATTTTCCTTTAATTTTTAATGCAAAGTGCTGTATAAATTTTGTATTTTTATCACATTGCTTGAAATTTAGTAAATTGATACAAAATCTTCACATAATCATTTACTAATCTATATTTAACCGATATTAATTTGTTAATATTTTCTATTAAGTGCTCACACGCTAGCTAGTATTTTACCAAAAGAAAAAAAAGGCTATAACAGTAGTAAATTTAGAAAATTTTGTAAGTGAAATACATGTATTTGCTAAACTTCAAAAATAATAAATTGAACTTGCAACGTCAACCCATAAATTTTAAGATTCATTTAAAATAATCTCTTTGAGTTATATCTTCATCCACAGAAATCATAATTTCGAGAGAAAAAATAATAATCAAATAAGCTTGAGGACAAGACAATAAGAAAAACTCATTATTATTTTTATTATTATTATACAAAACTCATTATTATTATTATTATTATTATTATTATGTTATATTTTTATTACATTATACGCACATATATATGGTCACACATACGATATTAATGGACAAAACATAATAAAACAAGATCACAGAACTTATTATTGTTGTTGCCAAATCCATATACGTTCACTCACTTCGTACTCCCTCCAAACTTTTTCTGAAGTTGAGTAACCTCATCTTTCTCCAACTGGAATGCCTTAATCAAAACTTGAGGATCAATAGGTGGATGAGACCCGAAAACTGTGTTAGCTATGGTAATGGCACCCGGATTTTGGCTATTAAGAGTAGCAATAACAACTGCATTAGTCTTTGCCAAGTTAACTTGGAAGTGAATGAGACCAATTGGGAAAACAAAAACATCTCCTGGTTTTAGGACTTTCGCAAAGAGGGTATGGTCTGGATTTGATGTAACGAAGCCAACATAGAGAGCGCCTTCAAGGACTACTATCACCTCTGTGGCACGAGGGTGTGTGTGAGGTGGGTTAAATCCACCATCTGGTGCGTAATCTATACGAGCTATGGAGGTTCCAAGAGTGTTTAGTCCTGCTATTTTGTCTACACTTACAACTGTCACATTGGATCCGTCTGGGTTTTTTGTGTTTCCAGGAATGTTGAGCCCTGGAAAGAAGAAATCATTTGGTGTTGCTTCTTTTGGTTCCTTGCAGAATTTTCCGTTCACAATCACTGCATTCAAATTTGAAATGCTTGTCAATAACAAATATATATAGAGAGAGAATTTTTCTTGATATTATTTTCATTTTGTTACTAATTAGTTCATTCAATTCTTAAAATGTTTTCTTAATTGTTATGCTACATCAACAAAAGTGTCACATTAACATGCTATGTCATCATATGACAAAAAAAGTCAATTGACTAAATGTTGGGTATTTATTTCAAAAAAAGAGAAGGCCATATCGTATGTCAATAATTTTAAAAGAATTGGTCATATCATAGAATAAATGCAAAAGTCGGGTTATTTTTGCTTATCAAACTAATCAACATTTAGTATCTGAAAATACTATTTATTTTTGGCGAAATTTTATCAATCAATATGTAATTTATCACCAATGATCTATAAATAACGAACACCTTAATGTATTAAAACAAATTGTTAAGAAGAGATAAAATAGCAAAAGCAGAGATTTGTAGTAGAAAAACAATAGAACACAGGAGAATTAAATACCAGCAGCCTTGGGATCATCAACGGCAACACACAAATCCTGAAGGGGACTGGCATCATAGGTAGAGACGATTGAGGAAGCCAAACTCAAAAGCGAAAGAGCAACAAGGAAATAAAATCCTTTCATGATTAATTGTGATTTGTGATTAATTACTTTAATTTGTTTCTAATGCTTTCTTTGAGGATACATAGAAATCTTCATTCGAATTCGTTTATTTATATCTGCCTGAGGTATTCACTCCATATACACTTATATTCCAAGTTTTCTATAATTATATCTTTTATTTTATTTTTCTAAGACAATGTTGGCCTAAGCAACCTTTTAAATTTAGCTTGGTCATGGAGTTTGATTACATATTACAATTACTCTGTATGCATATTTCTTAGAAGAATGAACTGAGATTAGCTATCAAAACTTAGTATAAAATTTTGGTTGGATCATATGACTAAAAGAACTAATGTTAATGCTAACCAACATGCACTTGTCAATTGTTGTGACAACAAGCCAACTATAATTAAATTGATTAATTAAAAGGAGAGATCTGTAATTTAAAAACCAAAATATTTTAAAAATTAAGCCATCGCCTTATATATTGTTTTGTTAAATTGGGCTCAGCAATTTGAATTAAAGAATTCTTAAAATTAATTAGCATATACTCCAAAATCTTTTTCGTTTCTTTTTTTTAAGTCTTAACACGAGTTCTTAAAGTTGACTCTGGCACTAATTTATTTTGATTGCATAGAACTTTGTATTTGCATTCCACTCCAATTTGATTACTATTCCTAACCCTCCTTTAAAACGTGTGGAATCGAAAGTGCAAAGGATGTTTTTTGGATTAATTACACTACAAACTGCAATTTGGACCTTCAATTACAAACTAATGGTAATGGACAACTTTTCTTAATTTTCAACCCACAATTTACAGTTTGAACAGATCCAATTCTTAATTCATACGAAGAAAATATGTATTCAGTCCTTCAACTCTCTCTCTCTCTCTTTTTGTCAGTTCTCTTTCTCTCTCTTCCTATCTTTCTCTGTCTCGTCCTTCTCTCCCTCTTCTCCTTCCTCTTCTCTCCCTCCTCACAACTAACAGATTTATGTCCGCTCCGCCTCCCTTTTCTGACTCCATCTTCGCCTCCCTCCGACCAACAGTTTCTTTCTTTCTCTCTCCTCTTACTCTTCCGCCATCTCTCTCTCTCTCTCTCTCTCTCTCTCATGCTCGCCTCTTCCTCCATCGCGACTTGCTCTTCTTCTTGAGATCTGTGTCGATCTCGTCTCTTTGCTCCCCTCATAGCACTGTTCTCCCCACCTTTTCCTCTCTCCATGTTTGCGTCTTTCTACGTCCTCGGTGGCGGCCAGATCTGAGTCCTTGTGTGGCTGGTTACTGCTAATATGTTTTTGCCTCCATCTTTTGTGGTCTTGTGCCTCTGATTTGAGATTGCAATTTTGTTGTTTTAAAAATGTTGTCTGATTGCAAATGTGAAGGCGGAGGAGGTGTGGAAGTGGACTGGACGGAGTAAGAGTGGCGGCGGAGGATGGAGATTCATGGAGGTGGAGATTGAGACTGGAGGAGTCAGCAGAGGCTGGAAGAGATGAAGGTAGAGGAATGAGGTGAGGGAGACTGAAGGAGATAGAGGCGACAAAAGAGGAGATCTCAGCCATCGATTCGTCAGTTTGAGGCGGAGGACTGAGACTAGGGAGGTGGAGGTAGAGATTGGAGGAGTAGTTGATGGAGGCTGAAGGAGGTGAAGGTGGAGGACAAAGGTAGCGGTAGTAGAGACTAGAAGAGGAAGGAGGAGAGGCGAGCAAACGGATGGCGAGGGCAAGTCTCCAAACTGGTATGTGTGTGTGTGTTTTGTGTTGAATATTTGCAGTTTGAAGGTGAGTAGAAAGTCGTAGTGGGTTTGGAGGTTGATTGATTATTGTGGGTGGCTTGGCGTAGCAGCATGGTGGTTAGAAATCGAATTTGCTATTGGTGTCGAGGTTGATGGTGGTGATTGAATGACTGAGGAATTTATAAGTTTTTTAAAAGTTTTTTGAGTTTGAAAAAAAATTATATAAAGTTTATACTAAGTTTATATAAGGTTGATTTTTTAGGTTACTAAAATTAGTTGTTTTAAAAAAATAATATTATGTAAAGTTTATATGAAGTTTATATAATGTTTTTATAAAGTTTTCTTAGTGTTTTTAAGGTTTTTCAAAAGAAAGTTTTCTAAGTGTTTTAAAGGTTTATAATGATTTTATATTAAGTTTATTAAATTATTTGAGATTTAAGATTTATTTATAAATTGTAAAAAAGTTTATATTGAGTTTATATGAAGTTTAAATAAAATTTTGTTGAGTTGATTTTAGATTTATTCTAAAAAAATTATGTAGAGTTTATGTAGAGTTGATCTTAGGTTGCTTTTTTAGTTTTTTTCAAAAAAATTAAAAAAATTAAGTTCTTAAAAAGTTTATCACATGTTTAAAATTAAAAATAAACTAAATAAATTATAAAATAAAAAAATTGAAAAATAAAAGAAAGAAAAAAATAATTTAAATGTGAAAAGGTAAAAAAAGACGAAAATTAAAAAAAGAGGGAATAGAAATTAAAAAAAAATTGATTTTCGCATGAAAGAAGTTAAAAAAGTTGAAAAAGGACTAAAATAGAGTGAACAGAAAAGAAACAGAGACTAAGTCTTTGAAAACTGAAAAAAAAAACTTCTAGAAGATCCTATGATCTGTTAAATTATGATACATGGTTGGTTAAAATTGGGCACACATGTATGAAAGTCTAATGAGGATCGTCATTTTTAATAATATTTTAAATGTGCATGTTTTTGTAATTGGCCCATGTTTTTTTTTCTTTACCAAGCAGTAGAATCAAATTGCAAATCTCCAGAATCCTATAGCAATTAGAAATTCTAACTAAAGTACAAAAATTGCAAAAACTATTATTTAAAATTATAATTTTATTCTAGATAATAAATTTTAATAATATAATATATCATCTAAATAGTTAACAAATTACATGATATTATAACATTTTAAATCTTATTGGATTGATGAAATATCTAGTGTTAAATTACTTTACAACTAGGATCTTCTAATCATTTGGAATTTGGTCGAAAATGATTACATTGATACAACTAAACATATATTTTACTTATCAAAAAAATAAACTACACATATATTTTTGTAATTTTATTTTCAAATCATATAGTGTCTCTACAATAACTATAATGTAGCACGCTAAATTTAAATTTCTGAAATGCTGAAAACACAAGCGTTTTTATAAACCTTATTTTGATATTTTTTCTCTCTCCTCTCCCTAAACTCGTCTCTTCCTCTGTCATGTCTTCTCCCTCTACTCTCTTCTCTCTCCCCAATCGTTCTTCTGCTCCTCCTCGTCGGTCCTACTCCTCCTCCTTGGTTCCTGATAGATTGCATTTTATGCATGTTTTGTATTGCATTGTATGTTTGTTTTGCATTGTAAATTATTATTATTCGTGTGTTTTTATGTCTTTTGGCTTCTTTGGTGTTTTAGGTGGAATATTGATGAAACATAAGGACTTGGAGCTATTTTGGGATGTTTCAGCGTTGACTGCATTTCGACAAGAATGTTTGTAATGTTTACATATTAATTCAAGCAAGAATGTTTATATTTTCATCCTATAAATCATTCTTTTGTGGTGAAATTCTTATAATGTTTGTAGGATGAGATAACTTGAAGAAAATGAGTGGGAATTGATGGAAAAATGATGGAAAAATGGAAATACCCCAAACATTCCCATGAAAACATGAAGAAATTGTAGGAAAAGAGGAGCATAGAAGTGTCACGGCAGTGATGACTAGGTGTCACAGGCCGTGACAAGCGAAAAATGGAGGAGAAGTGACACAAAAAAGTGTCACAGTCGTAACAGAAAAAGTGTCACGACCGTGACACCATCACGACCTCTTTCACGGCCGTGATAGAGGAGAAAAAGTGGCACATTTTCGGACAGAAAAGTGTCCCGGCCGTGACGGGCATCATTGAAGAAAGAGAAAATGACAAATGACATCAAAGTTGTAGGGACCAAAGGCATGATTCAAGGGTATTTTTGGGACACTTTTGCTAGGGTTTGTGGGGGACCTTGAGGACTATAAATAGGCCTCTTACACACCCATTTTGGGGAACCTTGGACATTTGCACATTAAAGGAGAGAATCATTCTCTATCAATTCCCAAGGAAGATTCAAGGCATTGAAGAGGAGAGAGAGAGAAGAGGATTGGGAGGCTTCCATCATCCATTAAGACAA
>CAODLS012010767.1:0-11583 GCA_948243855.1 Flueggea neowawraea
CTCAGTGAGGGATTTTGATGTTGCGGTCAATGCCCTTTTGACCGGGCCCATTTGTCTGATTTGTTAGATGCTCCACACACCGGATTTCTGTGGGTTTTGTTTAGGTTTCTGACATTTCAAATGTTTTAATTTGAAATTAAATCCCGCACTTAATACTATGTATGATTTGTTTTTAATAAACAAAGATTATATTTTTATTTGTTATTCATATTTCTTTAAATATGAGGTTTGGGTATAAGTTTTGTGCTTTGAGGCTTGTGCGGGATGAGCCGGGCTCCCATAGACGGTTCATTTCGTACGCCGGTCGCTGCCCCGGGAATGGGTCGTGACATTGAAATCATGAGATTTGAAGAGTTATTGTTTTGGCTAGAGTTAAATTCGGGTTTGGTTGTGTTTATGCCAATTTTGTGTTGTTTTGTTGGAACCAATTGTTGATTTATGTTCAGAAGACCAAGTAGAGCCAATGTAAGTGCTCAAGAATGATTTCTATTGGTTGAATCGAGACTTGGAAGTTTTTGTGTAATTTTCTGTCGAAATGACTGAAAATATAATTTGTCATTATTCTGAATAATTGGAGGATCAGGTTTGATATTTTCATATTGGGGGTTAATTTGTAATTTCTGAGAGTTTAAGAATTAATTTAGGATTTCTAACTGTTGGGAAGATTTTTGGTAATTTGAGAATACTTTGAGGACCGAAACATAATTTTACATTGGTCAGGAGACTAAACTGTAATTTTGCGAGATGTTTGATTTTCGAGGTGAGAGTGTTAGATCTTCTTTCGAGATAGGCTTCTCAAGTTCAATGTCTGCAGTTGAATTGCATTGAATGCATTTTTTATACTGTCACAGTACCAGCATATCTCTTATTATGCTTTGATAATTGTTTCAGTTTTGTGTTTCAGTCAGCGAGGTCAGCCAGCCACTTGTTAGTGTAGCGTGTCTTTGGTATACCACTGCTCTGTAAAGAACTATGTCTTCCTAAACCTATATATTTTTGTTGTGTCTGGACTCTGGCATGTAATCTGGAATAAACTAATGATCGGTAAATCTAAAATTTGCTTACGTGAGGACTTGTTTGCTAAAGATCTATTTTTCTGAAAGCTTCCAAGTTTCTTCTGAAATATATATATATTTATATATATATTTCCTAAAAAATCATTTCTGCTTTGCATGTCTGTTTGTTTTATTATTTATTCTGCTTTTAGAAACTTATCTATTTTCTATAATAAATTATCCTGTTATGAAATAAGATTTTTAAATAAACTTCTGTAATATTTTTTCTGTAAAACATTTCTTTGTTTTTGAAAGCAATAATAATAATTATTCAGTTTCTATTTTCTGATATATGAAACTACATAAATATTATGAATTTTACCGTCTGATTTATACGACTATCTATTCAAATTAATTATTCGATATTGTATATTTTGGGATAAATGACACCTAGCTACGAGATAACGTAGTCTTTGATATACCACTGCTATGTGAAGGCCCGTGTTACTGGGGTATTCTGGTGACCGTGTGTCCTTTCAGAAAAACGTATTTTGTTTGATTCTGTCTGGTGGTATAGCCACACGTCAGATATACGTCTGATTCTGTCTGTTATCTGGTCCCTATCATATCGTCTGCTATAAATATGTATATTTCTGGTTCAAATGTTTTGAATGATTTTATGTTGTTTGGTTGTCAAAAATTGTTTTCGAAATAATAAAATTATCACATTTGTCGTATGTTGTATGAATATATGTATTTTTGTTCATATATTTCTAATATTTTTATTTATACTCTCTGCAAGTAGTTTGGAAATAAGTTTTATCACCGGTAAGTGTTTTGAAAAGAAAAAAAAACTATTGTTTTCGGTATATATTTTTGGAAAGTAAATATTATAACTATTTCATATTTTGAAAACTAATTAGGTTTGTTCAATTTATTTACTATTTTAATATGTGTCACTGTTTGCTGTTTGCTCTATGTGTGAACGCTTTCGAAATAAATTTTTAAACTACTATGTATTTGTATACGAGTGTATATTAATAGTATCTGACTATCTATGTGCATGTGATATTTTCTGAAAATATTTTCAAAATAGTTTTTGTGAGGCCCAAAGCCGCTCTGGAGTGTCGTTTTCTCACTAGGAATTCTTACTCCTTCTTTCTATTTATTGTCTATTTTCTTTTATCTTATTTCTCATGTTCTCTTTTGGTATTCAACAACCGTTGACATCCTGTTCCTAATGAGACGTGCCACTTGATAGTGAATATCCTTTTGTTCGGGCTCAGTTTATCTAATCTGTTAGTGGCTCCACACCAGGATTCTTGTGGTGTTTGGTTCTGTAAATTTATTTAATATTTAAATATGATTTCTTATTTAATAATAATTTTATTATTATGAAAACTTATTTGTTTAAATTTTACTTATTTATTGAATCTTTAAAATGATTTTAATCTTCTTATTAAATGAATTCGGGTATAAGTCCTGTTCACCGAGACTTGTGCAGGATGTATCTGCCTTTCATAAACGATTCGTCTTGTACGCTGGTCATGGTCCAGAAACGGGTCGTGACATTCGAGCTTGTAAAAATGAAGAGGTCGTAGAGGAGATGCCAACTTAGTTGGAATGTCCTTGTTACAATCATTGATTCCTAATGCTCCTACATTTTTAAAAAAAAATGTACAATAGAATAAAAAATAATCATCGCTTTCATATTAAGTTAAGAGTTTTTGTTTAATATATTTAATGTTCATAAACTATTACCAAAATTAACATATGCGAAACCATAAAAAAATCATCACTTTCACATCAAGTCAAAATTGTTTGTTTAATATCTTCAGGAATCCAGAATTGTTACCAAAATTAAATATTATTTTCTAAATTTAATATAAACGAAATTTAATCAGTATTTTTGTTTACATATCAACTCAACTAAATTATTTTATCCACATTTATAGACAATCGGTATTGTAAGATAATGTTTGATTTAAAATTAACAAATCTATATTTAAAATCAAATCTCTACAAATTTGGTGATAAACTTTTAAGCAAACTTGAAATTAACACTCACCTAATCACTTGTCAATCAAAGAAAATACCAAATTTCAATCAAGGATCAAGCAAAATGTCAACATTTTAAGGTCAATATATTCTACTTTCTTTTATATATATATATATATAAATTACTATTTAGTTTTACATATTTGTTAATTTTTTTTATCTATATTATTATTACTCTTTAAAAATATGTTAAATACATTAATGACGTAGTTAATTGATAAATTTTTTTTTATTTATCTTAAAACTAATTTAGAAAGAGAGTTGATTTAGACAAATTTAATATATATATTTTTAAAAAGTAAATCAAAAAAAGCATATGACAATGTTTTATTCATTATAACAAAAAAAACAAACCACTAAGATCTTCTTGCATAAATTTTTATTGAATAATTGATTAGTTTGATGCTGATTAAAATTTTTATTTTATATATATTATAATTATATAAAATTTTTATATAAAGTCTATGTGTTTATCAATATTAAAAAAATAATATCTTAAAAATAATTATTCCATAATTTAATAAAAACATATAACACGTGCAATACACATGCTTAGAAAATTAGTAGGTAAAAAATAAACTAGATGAGAGAATTCATTTTAAAAATAAAAAAGAATAAAAAATTAAAAACCGAATAAAAAAATGAAAATAAGTTTATATTTTAAACAATGGTCAAATTCACAGCGATATTTGAGGTTTGGCCATATATCTAATGCGGTTTCTCAGTTGCCAAAATTATCCATTTCGATCTATATCTCTGTCACAGTTAGTCAAATATAACAAAAACTCTTACGTGGTACAAAGACTTACTAATTTTGCTAACTTAATTGACAAAATTGCCTCCATCGACAAAGCAAATTGAATGGCATAGGTTTCTGCCACCAAAGCTGAACAACACTTTAGTTTCCACATTTGAACATTTCGAATTCTACCATTTGAATCCCCACAGACAACAACAGAACCAGCCAGTAGGGAGGATGAACACCAAGTCGCATCACAATTCAAAGCATAAAACTTGGTGGTGGCTTGCACCATCTCTCAAGTTTCTAAGCAGGACTTCTAACAAACAGAGGAGGAAGATCATGTTGCTCCTGAAAGGTGAACATAGCCCTGTGGAGAATAGATGAAGGATCAAGAGAATCATTTTGGAAGTATAATTCATTACGTGTTTTCCACAAAGACCAGTGAAGATGAACAATGAATGCAAGTTGGTCCTACGAAAAATAGCTATCCTCCCCAGTTAGACTACTCCACCATCCCCTGAACGAGCATCTAGTTTTTTTTTTTTTCTCAAATTGTAAACACAAAGAACTAGCCCACCAAGTAGCCTTAGCGTAGTGACATTAGAAAAGTGAATGATCAACATCTTCTTTGGTTGAGTAGCAGGTCCCACACAAGGGTGTGTTTGAATAATGAATCTTGTACAATACTTTTTTAGTGGGTAAACCATCATGTATACACCTCCATAAGAAAGTCTTAAGCTTAGGCTAAACAGAGAGATTTTCCGGGAAAGATCATGTCTGGTGGAGGCAAAAGATAGAGAAAAATTGATGTTCCAACTATGATCACATAGAAAACGATAATTAGACTTGGTTGAGTAGACACCATCTTTGTTATGATGCCAAACAAGCTTGTCTGTCGCCCAGAAGAAGTAATAAGAATAGTCTCAATGGGCGTTACTTCATAATCCTAAAGGACCTCTTTTAGCTTACCTAGTATTCCACCTCTCATTCGTAATAAAATTAACTATTGTAGCAGTTTCAGGAATAGAAACAGGACTAGGGTTGTTTACATCATAAAATTGGCTTTGGTCCAGTAGGCCGAGTCGTGTCTCTTAGCCCCGAGTTGAGCCCATATAGCGGGAGTGAGTCCAGGCCTAGGGGGATGTTTAAATTGGAAAGGAAATCCATCCAACCAGCCAGTGGTAATGAGCCACTGATAATGACCAACAATTACAGCCAGTGGCAATGGGCCCAATCTGTCCAGGTGCTAGGGATTAATTCCCGCCAAGAGTGGTGGGGTTTTATCAAAATGCAACTACTTCAATTTGACCATGGAAAGTGGAACAGATTTCTCGGGCAATTGGTGTAGAAGTAATCCACAGTTCCAGTGGGAGTCTCCTACTAAGTTTGCAGCAAGAAGAGTTCCACTAGCAATCAACTTTCCTAGAAGGAATTCCACCAGTAGCATTCTTCCCAGCAGAAATGGCTATATAAGTTTTGTTTGGGTATAGATTTAGACCCTTCACATTACATTACATTACATATCCATTGGGTGTTCTATCTTCCCTTTCCTTTAGTTTTAGTCCCTTTGGCCATCTTTGTCTGTAGTTTTCCTTTCGTTTTCAAGCTTTCTACTGTATTTTTTGTTAATTAATGAAATCATCTTTATTGTATTCGTAAATTGTTTAGCAAGGAGCGAAAACCCTTTACAACAAGATTTCGTCCCTTTCCTTGTTTCACAATAGTCCGAATGAAGTTAGATTAAACTAGCTTTCGATTTGAAAACTGTAAATTCCCTGACACGCTCACAAAAATAAAAAAAGTCAGTATTGTTCTTCCTTTAGCTAAAAAATAGGGAAACAAGGGGTAAGACAGAAATTAGGATGATTGGGACCCATGTGTCCTTCCAGGCTAACACACTGTTGTCATGGGCAATGTTCCCATGCAGACCAGCTCTTAAGAATTCTCGAGCCTTGATCATGCTTCTCCATGCCCAAGAGCCATATTTGGATGGCTTAGCTTGAAGAAAGCTCGTGGTACGAAAATAAATCCTTTTCATAATCTTACCCCATAGAGAGTCTGCAAAATTGAATCTCTGTTGCAATTGCTCCATGCAATTCTACTTTGCTTGGTCTCCATCGAAAAGATAACAGAGGCTTGTGTAGAAGGATGAGCTCTCGTAAAGCTCAAATTGTCAACGCTTGCCCAAGGCCTTAACAGTTCCAGCTTAGAGTTGTCACGGTTTAGTTGGTGGCCTTTAGCCTGCCACCTTGGCCTTTTCATCGACATCAAAATGAGAATCAACAATAAAGGATGAGACTTGCAGAGGAGGCTCTGAAGACGTAGGAGTGGAGACTAAGCAAACCATATGAGTGGCATTATGGAGAGAATGATTGTTGGTGATGGTAACTAGTTGTTGGTGATGGTAACTAGTAGAAGAAGGAGCTCTGGACCTCCATTTCTAATTTGTTCGAGTACTGTTCCTAGTGGGTGTGTGAGCTGGAAGTGAAATAGAAAGACGAGGCAATGCTATCAAGGGAAGATAATAGAAGGGTGTATTTGGAACATTCTCAGTTTTTGAATTGGGCTAGAAGGGTTGTCTGTCTTGGTTACAAGCAGAGAAGTGGTAGCTAGACTTTGAGAAAGAGACAAAACAAGACTATTAAGGTGCAGGCTGAAAGGCCCAGAATAATGGGCTCCTAAGGCTAAGTTGGCCTTAGGAATATAAATAGGCAGGCCTTCTTCAGAAAGTAAGAGTTGGCTTGGATAGGCGTCTTTTGGTTTCTTAGGTCCATGAGTTATAGTAGATGGGTCTTTACATTTTCTTTTGTTAATATAAGAAGGTTCATTGGCAATTGACTGCTGCACAGGTGCACTAAGGTCAGGAAGGGCGTGGGAGAGAGAAGGAGATATAACGGCTTCATGCGTGTTAGGAGGATAAGTGTTTGTTGGGAATGGTGCATGAGGAGACTGCTAGGAAGTGGCCTGTTGAACCATCGCATCTTCATCGACTATCCAACTAAGAGGATTGACAAAAGATTCATGTCTTCTTGCTTTCCTCCTTATGGGTGTTACTGTAACATTAAGAAAATTTTGCCCCAATTCAGCTCTCAGACATGGAATATAAAGTTGCTTACGCCCAACTATAGGCGTAAGCAACTTCAGATTCGACGATGAATCATGTTCGGATCCTTCCCTTGACAATCATATAGTTCATGGGACAATCTCCCATATGTATAGCATAAATTAGTAAGTCATTCATAGACAATAGGTACCCATTCCATGACCCCATCTTCTTGGGCTATGTTGAATCCCGCCACTAGTGGTGAATAAACATATACCATCACCAAAAATTATAGATAGTCCTTCCAGCCTATTTGTTGATCCAATGTGAAATCAACAGCTTAATATTTCCTGAACAAGTTTCCAATTTGGGGAAAGCTCTTTTTAGTCATTTGGGATAATGGTAATCCAAGCACTCTGACCCAAAGAGTGCAGTTTCAGAGTCATTGGTGCCAAAAATCTGATTACGCTTCCATTCCTTAATAACCAATGGTTTACCATCAATAGTCCAAGTTGAACCATCAAGGACTCGTTGTTTGTTCGATTCTGTTTTGGAATGAAAAAGGAAATGGTCAGCCACATATTCATAAGAGAATCACTTGATAGGCCTCCAGACAGCAATATGTGCATATAGTTTCCCAGGTTTAGGTCTCTTTGGGAGATACAGTTTTCCCACCAATGTACCTTCAACAAAGGCCTTAAAGGTCTCAAAGTCATATGAGAGATGAGTTGTGGAAGGTCAAAACTGTTCGGGCCATCAGTATTATATGGAGGGGTTTGAAGCCGATGGGTAGGAAACCTAGAATGAAGAGAGGTCATGATGAAGATAATAGGAAGAAATAAATAGGGAGGAAGTTGAGATCAGAGTAGGGTAGCTGTAGAAATTAAGAGAAGGGATGTAGAAAGGAAAGAAGACTCAAAGAAAGAGAAAAAGAAACAGAGAAACTCCACTTAGAAAGGGAGAGAAATTACTTGTAATTAATGAGATTTAGCTGGTTTGCTAAACAAGCTCGTAACAAATTTAAATTTAGTTATAAACAAGCTGCACTGCACTGGAGTCAAGCTTGAGTCAAAATTTGAACAAGTTTGTAACAAACCGAACTCTAATCCACCTCAAAATTGATAAAATTTTTAAATGAGTTCAATTGAAACTTAAAATGTAATTCGAGTCAAATTTAATGTCGAATTCGAATTTTGAATTTTCTTAAAAAACCAAATTTAAACATTTCAAAAACTCAATGTCCTATGCGATATACGATTATGCATGTTTACTAATCAAACTCACCCCAAAATGCTAATTAACAGAAAGAAAAATTAATTTTTGATCATCAGGTATACTCTAATTAGTAGGTAGATTTTAGTGTTTTTTTTATGTAGCATTTACGTCCATGAAAATTGTTTTTAATTAACGGAGTTAACAGAAAGACAAAATAACCTAATTACCCTTCCCTCCCTCCCTCCTTCCCTCTCTCTCCCTCCAAGGCGTCAAGGTCATGGATTCTGGGTCCCTCCAAGGCGAGTGAGAGTTTCATAAGGAATTCTTTTTTTCCTTCGAAGGTTGACTCTCCATATGTCATCACTGCTTTTGAGTTCTCCTACGACAGGAAGCACCGGGACATGTTATTGATTTATGAGCAACGACAACTTGCAAGATGCACTTCTTCACCGGAAAGTAGTTCAATTGGTGGATTGGAAGAGGAGGTTCAGTGTCGCTGTTGATGTTGCAAAAGGGTTAAGGTATCTTCATGGGTTGGACCCACCTATTGTTCATGGTAATGTGAAGCCTAAAAACGTTTTGTTGGATCAGTGTTTCAATGCAAAAATTGCAGATTTTGATTGGCCTGGGTGAAGATTGAAACTCAAAGTTTGAGTCTAGAACAGAATCAGATTATGGGTAGGTTAAAATGTTTCATTCGCGTCGGTGACATCAAGGTTTTGAGTGAGGAAGAAGATGAAGATTTGAGTCAGTTGGGTTCTGCTTGACTTGCTTTTGAATTTCTTCGTTTTCTGCTTGACTTGCTTTTGAAGATGATGATTTTGAAGTATCAAAAACATTGGCTTCAGAACATGATTTGTCAATTTTGATTTCAATTGTGACTTGAGTTTGATTTCAATTATAAGATTTCAATTAAGGGACTGAATTCATGGATTTCTACTTCGAAATTCTAACAAGAGGAAAAATAGAGAAGAAAATTAGGTTTTTTCTGAAGGTATTTTTGTTTTTAAGTTCTTATTTTAAATGAACAGGTCGACATATCAGTAATTTTTTTACTGATTAATGAATAATTAATAAAAGACTTAAATACAACCGATTTTAAATATTAAAATATGTATAAAATATTTTAAAAATACGAGAGCTAATCTATTAATTAAAATAAATTCTAAAAACTTAAAAATAATTTTTTCTAATAAAAATGAAAAAAATTGACAAATTACTATTATAGTCTCAGTAAAATGGTAAAAAGAATTAAAACAATTTTTTTTTCTTTGATTCTGAAACAAAGATAAACTTAACTTGTGGTAGGTCGGATAACTTTAACATGTAGTAGGTGAGAGATGAAACAACACGTTATATCTTGGCAAATAAAATCTGTAGTCTCGGGGACCCAACTATACGTTTGGATAATCACTACTTTGCTGGTGGGGAAAATATACAAAATATTAAAATAATAATAAAAAAAAAGGCCGTGGTGAGCAACGGTAAATTTTTTGAAATAAATGGGTACCGATAGTTAAACTATTGGATTTGAACCGACGGATTACGTTTTTAGGAAAGTTAAACCGGAACGGTCAAACTTTTTTTCTAGATTGGTGACAATATTGGAATAATATAAAGCAACACAATTATTTTTTCAGAATAGGAATATTCGATTAATTTAATTGAGAACCAAACTTTATTCCAGATATGAGTGAGATTTTTTTGTCAGCAGATATGAGTGAGATTCTTTTTTGTCAGCAGATAGAGGAGTCGGAAGTTATTGGTAGTGGCGTATTTTTATTGGGCGTGACTATACAGATAAATACTCTTCGTCGTGGAATGTTGTTTTGTTTACCACCGAAGAAGATTCACCACGATACCCACTAAGATCTGACATTAGCCTATTCATGGTGATACGAGTGAGATTTGATTCCCAGCAGCAAACCGATGAAGATGGTATCACATTAGTAACAATCCCAAATAATCAACTTTTCTTTTCCAATATTTGACATTTATTCCCTTCCAACATACATCACCAGTTTTCCTACTCCTTTAACGCCTTAAAGACATGATCGTTTAACCACATCGATGAAGGCAATTCAGCATATTCCTTGGTGGCATATGCCTTTCTGCTTTAATAAATAAGGTCTACATACTTACTACTGAATTAAAGTGTTGATATATTTCATGCAATTTATATGAATTTAGGTGTATATCCACACCTATACAAATTATTAAAGTTTGCAATTGTTAAAATTTAATTTAACAAAAATAATAATTAAAAATGGAGATAAAATAACGTACAAAGATATGCAATTTGGGTGGACTATGCAGCAAAAGAACATGTAAATTTTTTTTTATCCAAATAACGTAAAGAATATTTTTTGTCTTTGACCAAAAATAACTCCAACCTAATTAAAAATTTCAAACAACGTAAATAATCATAAGAGATGCTGAAAGTGCGAATAGCTTAAATATTCACTTAAAAAAGTCATTAAGTATTTAAAAAAACTGAAAAAATTAGAAAAATTTGATCTTAGATATTGAGAAGAGTTGATGATTTAACTTTTATATGTATAGATACAGGTACCGGAGTAATGGGGTTTTGGCTGGGTCCCTTTTTTTGTCTATATTTTTGTAATTAATAAATGTGTATTGTGTAGAGGTTCCCCTTCTTTCTGTGCTTATAAAGCAGCACCTTTTGTGTATACTTCTCGCAGAGTTCAAATCCACTTCACTTCGGTGGTTCAAATTGATAGCTTAATTTGTTTCCTTCTTTAGGCACAAGAACAAAGAAAGATGAGTCTCTCTGGTAAAGTGGATACGGATGTAGAAATCAACATTCCAGCAAAGGAATTTTTTGAGATCTACAGCAGCAAGCAATACGAAATAGGAAAAATGTCACCTCAGACTGTAACAAGCTGTGAGCTACTTGAAGGAGAGTGGGGAAAGCCAGGCACTGTCATCTGCTGGACATTTGATAATGGTAAAACTTATTACTTGACCTCTTATTTTACTGATGATTCTTCTTGATATTCACTATTACAATTTCAACCTAAAAATTTTTTCATCATGGACTGCCATCAAGAAATGTTTTATAAGATCTTGAATTTGATTCTTATCTGAAAAATCAAATTAGCCTAAGGTAAATGGAATAAACAAAATTTATGATCATATTGTGAGGTTTTAGATTCGATGCATGAGATAGGTGGAATAAGAGATGTTTCAAGAATTTTCTAGATTATGGGAACGAGTTTTTGCCTTTGTGAGGTTCTGATCTATAAAAAAAAATACAAGAAGTTCAAAATCTATATGCAATCTATTTTCTTTGGAAATATATTTGCTGTCAATTTAATGAGCACGAGCTACAAAATAAATGTTAAATGGAGGTTTGGCCCAGAAGAGGTAAACTAATTATACCATATCAATCATCATGACACCGTGTATGAGTATTTTAGCAAAACTGTTCATGCAGGTGGAGTCATAGAGCTTTATAAGGAGCTATTAGAGGCAGTAGATAAGGAGAAATTCACTGCCACTTTGAAAGT
>CAODLS012010782.1:0-28993 GCA_948243855.1 Flueggea neowawraea
CTGGATGGGTTTCTTCACTTGTTTTGCTTGGCACAGTC
The DNA here is from genome assembly GCA_948243855.1 of Flueggea neowawraea. Lineage (NCBI taxonomy): Eukaryota > Viridiplantae > Streptophyta > Magnoliopsida > Malpighiales > Phyllanthaceae > Flueggea > Flueggea neowawraea. The sequence goes on from CAODLS012010782.1 coordinate 39, forward strand.
ATGAGCAAACACTTCTTTCTCATGTTTTCTAGGGACCTTTTCATTTCACATCTCTTTTGCACCCTTTCCACTCATTTTTCTCCAAATTAAATCATCCTACAAATGTCACAACATCATATCAATTTCACCACAAAGAATGATTTAAATGATGAAAATAAATATATCCTTGCTTCATTCACTATACAATTTTATCATACATCAAACTCCCCCACATTTAGTCATTTGCTTGTCCTCAAGCAAATCATTTCAAAACTTAGGGTAAAGATACCAAATGAACTTGAACAAGTCAAAAAATTATTGTACTATGTAAGTATGGGAGTTACATGATTAAAAGAGGATACTATGTTATGTATTAATCTCACAAACCAAACATTGAGATTCATAAGTAACAATTTCAAGAGTTCAAGGATCAAATTCCCTAGCCTATTCGCATCTCCTAAGCTTATATTCTCAAATGCTAAAATTTAACACACACATATATCCTCAATTGTAAAGTAAGCTTGGCATTTTCATTAATTTATAACATAAGTGCTTTATTTGATTTAACTTTGATTACCACGCTTTCACTTTATCATTGGGTGCTACAAACAAGTGAGTGAATTAATGATCCTTGTGATTACACTTATTAACATGCACTTCTACCTATTTAGGTTCACCCTCAAAAGTACTTCTTAAGCATTAAGCTTTGCTTCATGCACTTTTCAACTTGTAAAGCCAAGCCCACTCTTACATAATTTAATCCATCAAGCCAAAAAAATATTTAGCAAAGAGTTGGAAAGCTTAAAATCATGCCACCACTAAATAGACTAAAGTTGTTGATTAAAGAACTCTTAACCTTGTAACCTAAAAATGCCAAGTTTTGGTTCAAAAAATTGACAAATAGCAAAGCCTCCTGTTTTAAGCATGTTAAAAGCATACTTAAATACTACAAGCTTCCTTCAACAAGTCCAAATACCAAGGCATCAATAATGAGTTTAATGCATTTTGTAAAATTTTGGATGAAAATCAAGCCCAAATCAAGCAAAAAGCGCACAAGTAATATCCACAATAATCAAATAAGCTTTCCAAAAAGTAAACCCCTCCTCCACACTTAATTTGAACATTGTCCTCAATGTTCGAAAATATAAGTTCGGATCAATCTAAGCAAGCATGAGGAAGATGAGGACAAGTTCAATAAAAAAAAATAAAGTATAAAGTAAAAGATAGGGTTTAAAAGCTTCTCTAATTGACTCTTGCTTGTCATGGCGTTGTCTTGAGAGCATGACTCCATTATTGGCATGAAACCACAAAAGTTAGGGGACACAAAATATATACATGCTAGAGTTTGTGAAAGGTATACATGTATGCATAAAAATAATAACTTCTCACATTACTTTTGGCAAAAACATGCAAAACAAAATAATAAACATGCTTCTATACTAAATGCAAACAAAAAGTAAATACTATATGCAAATGCAAGATAACCATAGTTTAATGTTATTGTTGACATAAGGTAGTTTAACATCATTCTGGACATATGCAAAGGAACTATTTGGATGCCAAATAGTCTTCATTGTGGTTCCTTTCAAAGGTCTCAAACGCTTCTTATAAATAGTGATTGGTTCATGATCATGCAAAATCATGTCTATATGACCGAATGAATGAACTTTAGAAATTATAAAAGGACCACACATTGAACGTTTGGGGTTATAAAGAGGATGATTTTTGGGTGGAAAATAATAGACTTGTTGACCTTCAATAAACTCACCCCTCAAATAACAATCACTCTCGTTCCCTTTTGGTTTTCCATTTATGCTCTCAACCCCTTTCTCATCTAGCCTTTTTCTTGCACTAGGTTTCTTTCCAAGCTCTAATTCCTTTGAACACACTGGTGGTTTCTCTTTAGGTTGTTCCTTGCTTTGGGTGTCATTCAAAGGGTATAATGGTGGAGGTCTAGCTACTATGCAACATGTCTTTAAAGAATACACCATATTCTCATCATGATTAAGCAATTGTGTATGCACATTCTTAGAAATATGAAACTCCTCAATTTCCTTCCCCACTTTAAGGAGTATACTCCCTTCAGTCAAACCAATACAAACCCCACTGGTTGCCAAAAAAAGGTCTCCCAAGTATAATGGGGGTGTCACAAGCATCATCTATATCTAAAACATAAAAATCAGTGGGGAAGAAGAACTTACCTACTTTTACCAAGATGTTCTCCACAACTCCAATTGGTTGCTTGACAGATCGATCCACAAGTTGGATTTTGATAGTGCTAGGTGTTAGCTCTCCAATTTCGAGCTTCTTATATATGGACGAGGTCATTATGTCGACCGAAGCACCCCAATCACACAAAGACTCCACATTTTCCAATTTACCAAAGGTACAAGGAACTATAAAGATCCCTGGATCCTTGAGCTTTAGAGGGTATTTGTTCAAAAAAATTGTACTACATTCCTTGGTGAGTGCTACCATAGCATACTCCTCCAACTTCTTCTTGTTGGTCACTACATCCTTGAAAAACATAGCATAATTAGGCATTTGGGCAATGGACTTCAAAAAGGGTATGTTTAATTCCAACTTCTTAAACATCTCAAGGAACTTCATGAAATTATCATATTTGGTGTGATCTCTAAGCCTTTGGGGAAATGGGATTGGAGGGACATAAGGTTTTACGTCTTCTTGCTTATTGGGTATGTCTTCCCCCTTCTCTTTTTGCTTCTCACAATTCACCTTTTTATTGTCAAACATTACCTCTTTATTGTCAACCTTTGCCTTCTCCCCAACACTTGGCTCCTCAAGCTCTTTTTCACTTCTCAAAGTAATGGCCATCACACATTCCTTAGGGTTCACTTGGGATGTACTAGGAAAATTCCCCTTCTCTCTATCCGAAACTATTTTGGTTAGTTGTCGCACTTGGCGCTCAAGGTTTTGGATGGTGGCTTGTTGGTGTTGGATGGTAGCTTGTTGGGTTTGAGCTAGTTGGTCAACTTTGGCTTCCATCTTAGACATGAATTGCATAAACAAGTCATCAAGGGGTGGCTTTTTATCTTGGTTGGCTTGTTCGGGTGGTGGTAGAGCTTGGTCGGTATTTGGTTGGAAAAATGGTCTACCTTGAAAACCAGGTGGGCCTATGGGTCTAGATGGGGCTTGGGCATTTGGGTCTTTCCATGAAAAATTGGAATGATTCCTCTATCCCGGATTATAGACATTAAAATAAGGGTCATTATGTTAAGGTCTTGGGAATCCCCTCATATAATTCACCTCTTCCAATCCTCCACACTTACCATTCATACCACAACTAATCTCATTATGCCCAATCATTCCATAAAAATCACATTGCTCCCTACCCATAGCCTTAACATTGAGTAACACATTCATCTTCTTAGCAAGATCATCAAAATTTGAAAGTGAATCTGGTGAAGATGAAGGGCTTACCTCATGAATACCGGCTCTTCTACCCTTAACCACTTTTTGTTGAGAATTTGTAGTAAGCATTTCATAGATGTCATATACTTCCTCGGCGGTCTTATCTCCAAATTAGCCTCTCACGATGGTATCCACTAAAGTTTGCCTGTGCATTGTAAGCCCATCATAGTAAAATTGTGTGAGAAGAGCCAGTGAAAATTGATGGTGAGGGAATTGACTTAAGAGCATATTGAATCTTTCCTATGCCTCATGGAATAGTTCATCTTCCAATTGAGAAAATGAGCATATTTTATTACGAAGCTCAACCGTCTTTTGTGGGGAGTAGTACTTCATCATAAATTTCTCATAGACCTCCTCCTGTGTACCCAATGAACCTTCTGGCAAGTTGATAAGCCAAGTCTTTACCCAATCTTTCAATGTATATGGAAAGCAAGGCATCCTTAACTCATCTTCATTCAAACCATGTAGAGAAAAAGTTTGAATAATGGTGTAAAACTCCCTTAAGAAGGTCAATGGATCCTCTCCTAGTAATCCATTGAAAGATGGCAGCATTTGGAAATGTATATTCTTCAACTTATAATTGCACCCTGTCGGACTCAATCTAAAACATGAAGGCGATGCTCCAATCACCAAGCGTTGGATCTCTCTTAAGCTCATCCTAACCGGTACTTGTTGCCCAATTCCATCTCCTTGAACTTACTCAATTCTAGGCTCCTCGACCCCAACTTGAGGTCTGGTCGTAACCTCTATCCTTACTCTTCTTTGATTAGCTCTATTTGGCCTTAATAAACTCTTAATTTCGGGCACTAAAAGGAACAATTTCCTTGTTTTCCAAGCTTCTAGTGAACCTGAAGAGCATATAATCCCTGAAAATAAAACAAAAAAAAGATAAAAAGATAAAAATAAACAAAAGACTACAATTAATAACATCATTCCCCGGTAACGGTACCAAAAACTTTATGATGCCTTGCAAGTGCACAAGGATAGTCATAGTTTTACCTTTGGAGTATCCCTAGGGTTATCGAATCCAGGGGAATGTGTTTAATTGTGGTCAAATAAAAATATAAAAGCAAATAAAACCAAGGATCGAGTTGCCAATGAATGAAATTGGGCTTTAACAAATGAGTGCGAGTGTTTTCTCCCCAAGACTAACCCAATGCCTCTCTTGAGGTCACTTAAATCATGTTTATACCTCCTAGGAGGGTCCTTTTGGTCTCACCTAGTCAAGTTAGGCCCATTAGGCTCTTTGGGGAATTTCATCCAATACCTTGTAGGCATAAGTATATTTCTATCATAAAACCATATAAGTTATATGCAAGTGACCTAACGCAAGGTTCTTCTTTCGATTCATCACTTGGACTTGCTAAAAAAACATTGTGATGATCAATCATAACATCATTCAATCAATAACAAGTCATACAATCAACAACAATAATAGATTTAGCAATAAAAGCACCATAAACAATAGATATAACAATAAAAGCACAATACCTATAAAATTAATCATCCATTAAGGCAACATCAATCCAAGGTTTATATCTCTAAACCCTAACACAAAATCTAAGCTAGCATATTTATAATACTAAACCAAGAGCAATAAAAATAAAAAAAAATAAACATGATTCTAAGCAATGAAAAAGGAAATAGAAAAGAGGAATAAAGCTTGTCTTAATAGATGATGAAAGCCTCTTCAATTCTTCTCTCTTTTATCTTCAATTTCCTTGAATCTTTCATGAAAATTGGTAGAGAATGATTCTCTTCTTTAATGTGCAAGTCTCCAAAGACCCCTAGAATGATGTGTAAAAAGCCTATTTATAGTCCTTGAGGTCCCCCCACAAACCTTAGCAAAATCCTTCCAAAAAAATGCCCTTGAGGGGTGCCTTAGCCCCCATAAGTTGTGCCATTTTCGTCATACTCTCTATCCTCATCTGCAACATGTCATGGCCGTGACACATGGGTATCATGACCCTGAGAAATTTCTACCCGAAATGGGGTGCCAACTTCCATTGGTCACGGCTGTGAGAGCGACCGTGACCAAGTGTCACGGCACTCTTGTGGTCGTGACCATTTTCTGCCATGTTGCACAATTTCCTTCTTTTGTCACGACCGTGATACTTGACCATCATGGCGGTGGCACTCCTTCTTTCCTTGTCTCCTTCGTTTTCTTCATGCTTTCATGAAATGGTTCGAAGCCTTTCCATTTTGCATCTCTTTTTCACTCATTTTTCTCCAAATTAAATCATCCTACAAATGTCACAAACATCATATCAATTTCACCACAAATAATGATTTAAAGGATGAAAATAAATATATCCTTGCTTGATTCACTATGCAATTTTAGCATACATTAATCTTTCCCTTTTTGATGATGACAAAACCTTCATGAATTTGAGTGCTACATCAGTGACAACAAATCTGAGCAAGGATTTTATCCTTGTCAAGAGGTTAGAATAATGCACAATAATGTATATGATCAAGGATTCATACAATACTCCTCTCCCTTTTTTGTAATCATCAAAAAGAATTTTTAAAAAAATTACACTCCCCTTTTCAAAAACAATTTGTGAATATATTCAAAAATATCTATTCTCTCCCCCTATCTATTTCAAATAAATGCCATATTAAACAATTTTTAAATCATCAAACTTTTCAAAATCATGCAAATATAAAAAATCAAACATAAAATAAAATATGTGAAAAGTTTAAACGAATGAGAGTTTACCTAATGTGTTGTGAAGCACATATATGCGTGTCAAAAAGAGGTGGATGCGAGTGGGAAGCTCTAGCTTGAAATGAGGAGGAATGACCAAACTCCATTTTTGTTGATGTGGATCTTTTCTCTAAGGTTGTTAAACCTTCTCGAATGGAGACCTCTCTGATACCACTTGTTGGAGGATTATCGGTCTTGCTTTAGTGGAATTGATATTGTGTGAGTAAGGAAGAGAGAAAAGGTGAACACCAATGATTTAGAGTGGTTTGACCAACCTTGCCTACGTCTACTACCTAAGTTCCTCACTTAGGATTTTCCCAAATTCACTATAACATTGATTGATTATGGCTCAATCCAACAAGGCCTTACAAAGAGGTTAAGTCCTAGCTCAACACCTCCAAAGCCTAACTTAAGGTTGATTGTCTCTTAGGCTCACACCTTAAAATCCTTACCAAGGTTGATTTATTTCTAGGATCACACCTTTAAAGCCCTTACAATGTTGTTTTCTAAGGCTCAAAGCAAACCTTTCCCACACCCAAGGTGTATACAAAAAGTTTACAATGACAGCTTTATGCTAGGAGTACATGTGTTTGCTTGATGCTCATAATCTTCTCTCTAGCTTGGTTTTAATGTTTTGGGGTTGATGGATTAATCTAAATATTTGAGACTTGAAAGCATATGATTATCCATGCATTCTCTGCCTTTTCTTCATGTATTTATAGCATTTCTTGCCCATATGACCGCTGGGTTGATAATCTAGCCGTTGGAGTGTATTTGATGCTTGATTGATGTCATATATGACTTACTCGAGTAACTTTATTTTCTACTCCAATGAACCCTGAATTGTGACCGTTGTAATCAAATCCCACAATTTCAGCACTCTCATTTATTCCTGAACCTTCGATTACTGGCGTAAGATTATTTTTTACTTGAGTAACTCCCTATCCAGTGATGCTTCTGGGTTTTCTTCTTGTTCGAGTGAATTCCAACTTGTTTGAGTGAAACTTCGTTACATTATGCCTCTAGAACATGTTTTACCCGAGTGAGTATGAAGCTCACTTGAGTAACACTTGTTTTACTTCAACAACTACATCCTTTAACCATCTCATTGAGCATTGTATTTTGTTAGATTAATTACCAACTTTTGTTCATCGTCAAAATGTAAGAGGATCTAAATGTGAAACACCATTAGTTCAACAAGTCCAAAATGAAAAAAGACTACACCATTGCTTCTATTAGGAGTGATAGAGGTGGAGAATTCTCATATGAGCCATTTGAATCCTATTGTGAAGAGTTTGGAATATTGCAGAATTTTTCATCTCCAAGGACATTTCAACAAAATGGTGTTGTTGAGAGAAAAAATAGGACTTTGGAAGAAATTGCAAGGACAATGTGAAATGAGAATAATTTGCCAAATTATTTTTGGGCTGAAGCTGTAAATATAGCTTGCTATATAATTAATAAGGCTTATGAGCGATGCACACTCAAGAAAACTCCTTATGAGTTATGGAAAGGTAGAAAGCCTAACATTTCTTACTTTCATGATTTTGGTTGCAAATGTTTTATTCACAGCAATGAGAAAGATACCTTAGGAAAGTTTGATGCCAAATCCGATGAGGATATCTTCTGTGGATATTCATCCATTAGCAAAGCCTTTAGAGTTTACAACAAAAGACTTGAAAAGGTTGAGAAATCTATTCATGTCATCTTTGATAAAACTAATCATTTTGTGCCAAGTGTGGATGATGATTATTTAAGCCTAGGTATTAGAGACAAAGTGAAAGATCTCAAGTTGGATGATAAAGGAGATGAGTCATCTCAGTATATTCTTGATGAATCTAAGGATATGGAGTATAAGGATTTGCCTAAGGAATGGAAGTATGACGAACACCATCCAAAGAATCATATTATTGGAGATGCTTCAAAAGGTGTTGCCATATGATCTTCCTTACATCAAGCTACATGTTTTGCTTTCATATCTCAAATTGTGCCAAATGACACTAAGGAAGCTCTAGCTGATGAGTATTGGGTGCTATCAATGCAAGAAGAGCTAAACCAATTTGAAAGAAATGAGGTACGAGCGCTAGTCTAAGACCGGATAGATGCATGGTAATAAGAACCTAATGGGTTCATAGAAATAATGACGATGATGAAGGAAAAATAGTGAACAACAAATCAAGAATAGTGACTCAAGGATATCTATAAGAGGAAGTAATTGACTTTGAAGAATCCTATGCACTGGTGGCAAGATTATAAGCTGTAAGGATAATGTGTGCTTATGCTTGCTACAAGGACTTCAAATTATTCCAAATGGATGTGAAAAGTGCTTTCTTAAATGGATATATTAAGGAAGAAGTGTATGGGGAACAAACCCCTAGATTTGTTGATTCTCACCATTCAAACCAAGTATACAAGTAAAAAAAAGACTCTATATCGACTAAGGTAAGCTCCTAGAGCTTGGTATGAGAGGTTGAGTCATTTTCTCTTGAACAATGTCAATAGAGGTAAAGTGGATAATACTTTATTTGTTAAGCATAAAAATGATTATTTGTTTTTAGTTCAAATTTATGTTGATGATATAATATTTGGTGCTACTAATGAATCCTTATGTGATGAGTTTTCCAAGTTAATGCAAAAGGAGTTCGAGATGAGCATGATAAGAGAGTTAAATTACTTTATTGGACTGTAAATCAAGCAATTAAAAGATGGCATTTTCATCAATCAAGGAAAGTATATCAATGATATGCTAAAAAAGTATGGAATGGAGAATGTCAAGTCCTTACCAACTCGTATGAACATTACCATAAAACTGACCAAGGATGAGTAAGGTAAAGGAGTATAGGAGAAGCTATACAGAGGTATGATAAGATCTCTAGTTTACCTTACTAAAAGTAAGCCAGACATTATGTTTAGTGTTTGTTTATGTGCATTTTTTCAGTCATGTCCTAAAGAATCTCATTTAATTGTTGTAAAAAGGATCTTTAGATATTTAATTGGTAGTAAGAATGTACGTCTATGGTATCTTAAAAGTGTTTGCTTTGATTTAGTTAGCTACAGTGATGCAGTAAGCCAATTAGATAGGAAAGGTACATCGGGTACATGCCAATTCTTAGACAATCCACTAGTGTTTTGGTTCTTAAAGAAGCAAAATTGTGTTGCATTATCCACTGTTGAATCTGAATATGCAGCAGTTAGCAGCTGTGTTGCACAAATTGTATGGATCAAGCAATAACTTTTAGAATTTGGAATTGTGTGTTCAAAGGTTCCAATTAAGTGTGATAACACTAGTGCTATCAAATTTCCAAAAATCTAATTTAGCATTCTAGGACTAAGCATATAGATATAAACCATCATTTCATTAGAGATCATGTTCTCTGGGGTGATGTTGAACTTGAATTTGTTCCTACAACTGATCATCTTGTTGATACTTTGATAAAACCTCATGATGAAAAGAATTTTGTATCAATTTATAGGCGCATTAGAATGTGTGACAAATAAATTTTGATTGCTTATATGTGTGTATTATTTTATGTTCATATTCATTCATGCATTCATATACAGTAAAGTGATCCTTATGCCAAAATAAATTCCCTAAAGTGATCCTTATGCCAAAATAAATTCCCTAAGGTTGAAAAGGAAAATGCGCTAAGTATCATAATCTTGGAACATCTATTCTCGTTGGATGGATCATAACGCACGTAGTTGAAGGTCTGTATCTATTGGATTGATTTTGGTCATCAAGTTTCTCATAGCAAAGTGCTTAACAGAGTATACTAAGCCAGTAGATAGTCATGGTTTTCTACTGGAATAATTCTAGAAAAAGTGTTATGCACATTGGATGTGTGGTAAGCACATAGATCACCACGCACATTGTCGAGGAGGGAAAGATTTATGTGTATTAGGTATGATGCATCTAAGTGCTTTAACAGATGGACAAAGTACATAGTTTTGTTTGATGTTGCTACGAGTTCAGGTATTATGAGGTTATATGCACGTTACAAATGGACAAAGTACGTTATGTGTGAAGTAGAGTTACTGGATTTAGAGGTGCTTTTCTTATGTACGTAGAGGCTTATGTAACGTAATTAGGATATGATTTAGAGGCTCACATAGAATGGACAATGTGCGTAGTGGTAAAATGAAAATGGCCACAATGTATGTAGAGATTGAAGAAGGTACGTTGATGCCAAAAGTTCTCTCTAAGCACGTAAAATGTTATGCTGCCTACATAGAGCTTAAACCCTAGCCTACACAGTTTCTTCCAGAACCTTTAAAGCCTCGACTATGTACATAGTAAGAAGGTCTAAGTATGTAGGTTTTCACTGACTTATTTATCAAAGTACGTAGAACTGGTTACTACGCATGTAGTTCAATTTTTACCAGTTTTAAAACCAAAGCCACATTTTCCCTCTCATTTTTCATTTCATATCCCAAAACCAAAAACATTATCGCCTAACCTTTCCCATCAAAATTGATACACTTAAAACACCTCAGAATACACTCTTTCATCATTTCCAAACTATCTCAGACCCAATTTCTCTCAAATTCCCCTTATTTCCAAAAACCTAACATGCTTAAAACCATAGCTCTTCGTACATAGCACAGGAAAATGACTAAGAGGACTGAGAAATGATCAAAGCAAGTTCACGACATAAAGAAAAGTGAACAAGGGGAACCCTCTAAATGTGTGAAGAGACTGAGGAGTGCCAGAGAGTATCCATATTCGCAAAAAGTTAAAACGATTCTTTCCCCTTCTAAGAGTCCAAAGAAGAGAAAGGGAATTGTGATTAAGGAAGATTTTGATTATGAGAGATTTCTAGATTTCACATCTACTAAGTTGTTTAAGATTCTAGAAGGTGCAAAATTGCCAAATTCTAGGATGTTTGACTTTCGTTCTTTAAAGGAATGAGGAATGGATATTGAGAAGGATTTTTACAATCATGGGTTGAGGGATTTTGTGTTGAAGGAAGTGATTTTTATCCAGAATTGGTTAGGAAATTCTATGCCAATGCTAAGCTGTGGGAGAATGAACATATTGAAGATATTTTGGGCTATGGTGATGTTGATGTCAAAAGCAAAGTTAACGGTGTAGATTTTGTAATTAATGAAAACTTGTTGCAAAAAATTTTTAAATTGCCTATGAAGGGATACATTGTGAAAAGGAAAAAAAGGTGTCAGGGAGTACATTAATGAGGAAGGCCAAACAGTTGTAGTGGACATAGGTTGTCAAATTCGAGGCTAAGCTATTGGATCAAAATGATCTTGATGCAAGGTGGAAAATAGTGCATATTGCCTTGACCAAAGTGTTGCAACTGAAGTCTCACACCAAGATGAAATTTCTATTTATCTTTTAATGAAGGGCCAGAAGATAAATTTCGCTCATGTAATGATTGATTGAATGCTTGAGAGGATAAAGATCTTCAATTTGCCAATTTTCGTAGTCAAGGTTAGGCAAAGAAAAGAAAGCATGCCTTTTGCAAGTCATTTGACGAAGGTATTCAAGCATTTCAAAGTGAATCTAAAAGGTTTTACATTTGTTCAAGTTCTTGAATCAAGGAAAATCCTTAATGAATCCTTGAGAGGAATGAAGCTTTTTAAAACTATGGGAAAAGGCTATGTATTTCAGCCTTACTTAACAGAAAATGATGTAATAGTTCATAAGAGAGATGAGAAGAAAAAGCCAAAACCAAACGAAATGGTGTATGTAAGGAGAGATTCAGAAGAAAAAAGGAAAATTTCTAAGAGGCAAGAGGAAAATGTTGAAAAACAATAGGTGGATGTTGCTGCTAGTTCCAGTTTTGTTGATATGAGGAGGCTAAGTAAATTGGAAAAAAAAAATTGTGGAGTTTAGAGCCAAAACTGAGGTTGATTTGGAGGTAATTAAGGAAATGTTGAAGGTCAATTTCAGATCTTTGGAGAGTATTTGGACTGGAAAACCAATTGAAGACATTAAGGTTCCAGATTTTGCTCCCAAGTATGCTCCTTCAAGCTTTAAGACTCCTCAAGATCCTATGAAAGAAAAGTCCTTTGCATAAAGACAAAATGATGAAGTGGAAAATCTAATCAGTTCAGTTATTCAAGAATGAATGAAGAGGAAATAGTAGGTGAGTATTCAGATTCAGAAAGTACAGTAAGTGACAAAGCAAAGGAGGTTAAGATGGAAGTGGATAAAGCTACACAATTCAAGGAGACAACTGCAAGTTATTTTGAGGATTTAGCTACAGAGGCAATTGAAAATGCAACCAATGATCTCTTTGAGAAAATTGCATATTTGGTCATGGCCTCTAATACTGATAAGCCTTTTGAACTTGAAACAACAATAAGAGATTTAAGAGGGAGCATGTTTAATCGTGCAGTAGAAAATTTCAAAGAGGATGTTGCCATGGAAGTTCTAGCAGAAGTGGAAGAGGAGACTAAGGTGCCATAGAATGCATAACATGACAAACTTCTAGAATTTTTTTCTAATGAAATGATTGTTGATGCGGCCTGAGCCATTATGCCAAAAGCAAAAATGGGATCAAATCGTAAAGGATCTCAAATTTTGCTCATCACTGATAAAACTACTAGTATTATATCTGAAGTGGAAATTTTTGATGAGAGCCTGAGGCATCCAAGACTGACTTGAACCTCAATGATCCCGTTTTTGATCCAACCATTGAAGAGTGAACTTCATTGGCAATAGGATCCACATTTTGTCATGCATACACATAATGCATATCATGTATATGTTTGCATTTAGCATTTTATGTTGTGCTCTGTTTTATGCTCTAATTATACTTAATGATATTATCTATTCCTCCAATGTTTGTGTCTTTTGCTCGGAATATTTTTGATTTATGACAAAAAGGGGGAGAGATATGTGAGTTTTATTGATAAATTGGATGAGTTTGTTGATAAACTAGATTTATATTGGTTGGTTGATTTATAATTTGTTAATGCTAACAAATGAACAAGGTCTAAAAGCCTTAATCAAGCTTTTGTTATTTTTGTCTTTAAGTTGTTTAAAATAAATGCATTGATTGAGGGGGAGTGCAAACTCTTTCAATATTTTGTCAACATAAAAAAAGGGAGATTGTTGAGTCATTTATGACCAACATATAAATTCCTCTTAAGTTTTGATGTGAAATAAACAATTGAAATAATTAAGAAAAGCATGTTGAACTAACCCCTATGCATGTTAATCCACTATCTAAGCACGTTGATGGAATCCTGAGCTATACGAAAAGTTCAAAATTGAGTCGTACGCACGTAGAAGACAAAGTACTTAGATCAGAAGCAATGCACGTAAAGCATAAACGTTGTAAGAGATTGCAACATCACTAAGCATGTAGAGAAGGGTTCAACACACGCAGATGCTTTGTATTAGAAGATAGAAAGTTCCAGTATATCTCTAAGCACGTTAAAGGAGTTGAAAGCACGTAGATAAAATACAGAGCATTTTGGTCTGAATCAAGCATACAACTACACACATAGAAGACTATTCTAAGTGGGTAGACGAGGTTTTAATCCAAGCTGATGGGGTTTGAAGAAGACTCACAAACAAAGGCAGAAGCATGTAGAAGGCCATTCCAACACACGTTGATGAATAAAGGTGGAATCTTTAAAGAACATGTTCTACGCACATAGTACTGGGGCAAAGCACATAGACGAGGATGAGTTTAGATACTGAAAAAACCGTTATATGCTCCTTGGGAATTCAAATTTGAATATTCCTTAACATGCTAACGTCAGACATCAAATGTGTGATCTTGGAAATCGACAACGCACGTTGAAGATTTTGGCTAAGCACATAGAGCGCTTGATCTATGCATGTAGAGAAATTCTTAAGCACGTAGGTGCTTTATTTCATTAAGCAGTGGCTACTGAAGTTTGTTCAACGCATGCAAATGAGGAACAACGCATGATGAACTTGATGGGCTTAACTATCTACACATGTAGTGGAGTGTATATGGACGTAGAACGTGCTGATGTCATTAAAATCATAATTTTGCCATTCTCTCACAACGGCTACTTTTTAGAGGTTGCCTGTAAATAGAGGAGTCCAGAATGATAGAAGGTAACAAAATTTTTGAAAAAGAGTGTCAAAGTTTTGTCAAATTACTATTTGATTTTCTCTCTCCTAGAGTTCTTAAGTTTTGCATACCAACTGAGCTCTGATTTGTAATTTTGGTAATTACGTTGGTGTGAGAAACAATTATTCACTTTGGGAATCCACTTGTAATCAAGCTTAGGTGTTAAGCTTGAGGGTAGTATAGATTTTCTTGCATAGCCTTAGAAAAGCAAAAGATTGTTTGATTTTTTTATTTGGTTCAAAAAACAAGGTGCAAAAGGTTGTCATGTGAACCTGAAAAATAAGAGCTTGCAAAGGCCTCCATCTGCCGGAAGAGAGGTGTTGAATAACGGATTCAAAATTCTCTAGTGAGCCATAGAAGTGGATGTAGATCAAAGAGAATCGAACCAGTATAAATCACATATTTGCTTCTTTTATCGCTTTATCTCTTTTAATTATTTTATATTTATGTGTTGGAATGTTACTTTATATTTATGTGCAATTCGGTTCATAAATTAATTATTACCAAAATATAAAATATACATATAATCAATTTGGTCCACATAAAATTTATATTTTAGTTAAATTACATGTATCTTATGAAGTAATAGGAAGGACAGAACAATTATGCTTAGAATATTTTCAAGTCAACAACATTATACCAAGATAGAAGTCAATCACTAAGCAACACAACAAGAAACCTGACGCTCTGATACCACTAATGTTAGAAGTACATATAATAAGTAGACTAGATGTTTATCACATACCCAATCCTCTTGCCATGGTTGCTTAAATAGACACCTCTTCAGTTAATCAGTCTTCTAGTTTGAACAATTTAGCTAGGCCAAATTTACCTACAAAGACCTCTGCATCAGTTGTTGTGCTAGCGCGTCCTGTTAGTAAATCCGAAGGGGGAACCAGGAAGCAACTGCAGTCATCTCTTGAAGCACAAGTCCGTTTCCTTATAAAGAAAAGTCGAATAATCTTGGGTTCTGAAACTGGTCATTCTGGTTCAAGAAGTGGAGGTTTTTCAAGTTCTGCACCTCTGTTTTCACTAGATGCATCTTTGGAATTTGCTACTCATCTTGTGGATGATGTTTTGAATGGAAAGTCTACCTCAGATTCTCTTTTGCTTGAAACTCATAGCCAAAGTGCCAACAAAGAGGACATTACATCCATAAAGGAGTTTATTTACCGACAATCTGATATCTTGAGAGGTAAAGGGGGAATCGTCAGTAGCTCAAATGGTGGTTTGGCCGGTGGTGTTGGCATGGTTGCTGTTGCTGCAGCAGCTGCTGCAGCTTCTGCTGCATCTGGGAAGACAATTACTACTTCTGATCTACCAAGTCTGGAAACATGGTTATCATCCAGTCAACTTATTCTACATGCTGTTCTTTCCACAAACAGTGGGTCTATATTTGAAGCTGAAGTTATTAAAAGAAAACCTCATCAGCAGAACAGTGCTGCAGCTCAAGTTGAAGGTGTTTCCTCAAAAGGCACAGATCCTATGGATATCAGTGTATCTTCTTCGGATATTGGCATAGGAGTGAGCACTAAATTCTCAACATTGTGGTGTGAAAAAGCCTTTCCGATTGCCAAGGATGTTTATTTGAAGGACTTGCCAGCTTTTTATCCTACTTCACAACATGAGACCCATTTAAAGAAAGCCCTGGATGCTTTCTGTTCAATGGCCAAGGGACCTGCAGTCCAATTGTTAGCAAAAAAGCTTGAGGATGAATTTACATCCATCTGGAAATCTGGGAGGCAATTGTGTGATGCTGTTAGTTTGACAGGAAAACCATGCATGCATCAAAGGCATGATGTTCAAAATTTTGAGCCACTGGCAGGAAATGAAGGCAAGCAACACTCAAGTGGATATGTTTTCCTCCATGCTTGTGCCTGTGGCCGTTCACGTCAGTTGCGACCTGACCCTTTCGATTTTGAATCAGCAAACATGACTTCCCGTATCTTTGCAGAATGTGATAAGATGTTTCCTTCAATTCAATTACCTGAAACAAGCCATGTGGGACCTGTTCAGTCATCTTCATGGAGTTTGATTCGTGTTGGGGGAGCACGGTACTATGATCCTTCCAAGGGCTTACTTCTGACTGGGTTTTCTGCCACACAGAAATTCCTTTTCAAATGGCCAATATTTTCAGAAAAACCTATAAATGCCACTAGATTAACAGCCAGTATGGTGAACCAATGTTCCCCATCTAGGACAAAGACCGGTGCCCATGTAGAACTAAATGCAGAGGTTGATAGAAAGAAAGCTGATTCTATGCAGTTATATTCTGGAGACATGCAAAACAGAGGTCAAAATCAAATAAAGTCAGCAGAAGAGAACAAGTTTATTGACAAAAAAATAAATTTTGGTAGAGGTCTTCCTAACTTTACGATGAGAAGACCTTTTTCTGAGGTTGTTGCTGGATCATCAACTAGAGATTCAGGATTCCCTCCTCTGCAGCAGAGGAACCAACTTTCTGTTTTAGAGAAACGAACAAGCAAAATAAGGCAAGAGATCGAAATGCAGGACAGATTCAGGCAACTGCTGATCAAGGATCTAAACAATATGTGGATATTTCATCTTTTCAGGAAAATAAAAGTAAAATTTGTTCTAATGGCTGCATAGACAGTGACCCCTTCTTACAGGCTGGGAGTAATGTAGTCCCGTGAATATTGGTGCTACTGGTATGGGCAAATCAAAAGCTACGTTAAAGCATGCAACGGTTTATGTTGGTTTTGAGCACGAATGTTCCCATGGCCACCGTTTCTTGTTAAATCTCGAACATCTTAATGAACTGGGACCTGCTTATTCCTTATCCAATGAATCCCATACCTCTTCGGTGGAAAATTCAGACTGTCATTCAGCAGATGCATCAAACTTTGGTGGGGATGTTGGTAGTGGTGGTAAGATTCAGCAACGCTTAAAGGGCATAACAGTTTCTGCTGCGAATATGCTGAGAAATAAAGATAAGTCTAAAGAGTTAGGAAGAAATGGTAATGGCCTGATACAGGTCTCTGGTTTAGGGAAGGAGCAGATTCAGTCATTCAACAGTCTTCAAACAGATGCAGAGAAAGAGAAAAAATCAGATGTGGACCTTCATCCAATTAACCACGATGATGGTGGAAGGGCATTTTCCATTTTGAACAGAAATCTACCAATTTACTTGAACTGCCCGTATTGCAGGTCCTCCAAAAACAAGAAGGATCCACCAAAGATTAATTTTGCAGCCACTGTATCACAGTTACAACGGATCTATGTGGTATGCAATTTGCATTACAACTTTCTTACTTTTTCATAGAGTTTTAAGATGCTGAACTGATTGTTTTACTCTGATAATACTGCTCTATGCCTTTCATGAGGCAGGCACTGATGAAGTATTTATATGAATTTGATCAACAAAATTGTTTTCTGGAGAATTCAATTGTAAAACTGGGTTCATATGATATCAAAACATGAAATTCTAGATCCTTAGAAAGGAAACTGAATGTTTGTTGTAATTTTAAAAGATGCATGTTTTAATGTAGATGCATAAATTAAAATTCATATGGTAGGCTGAATAGTTTTTAACTTATTTTCTTGCCCTGGAAGTTCAGTAAATGAAATAAAATTAAAGTTCTTTGGACAGTAAATGTGATTGACAGATTGGCGATACATAAAATTAAAGTGCTTTATTTCCTGAATCCATTCTTCTTTGTCTAAGAAAAGCTCTAAGTGATTCATGCTGAAGTGTAAGTGAGATTATGATACAAACTCCCTCATGTGTAGTTTCCTACAATTTGTGGCGCTTGGTGATTGTTAATATTAATTTAATCTCACATGCTGAAAAATTGAAGATTGTTAAAGAGTTGACTTTGTGTTTTTTGTAATGAAAAGCCCTATATAGAGTTTATATTGATCAGAAAAAAAGGGAAGAAAGAAAAGAAAGGCTAGTTAAAAGTGATGTTGTAAATGACATGAACTAACGACGATTACATTTAAAACTGAATGGCAAATACATTTTATTATGTGTTTCTTTTTTATTTGTGTTTTTGTTGCCAAATGTGCTAATATATGAAATCTGCGTGTAGGTCACACCATCATTTCCAGTTGTTTTGGCGAAGTGCCCAGTAATACAATTTGAGGTGCATCTCTTTTTTCATATGTACAGTTGTTGCATATTTATGAAGTTTTCTTGATGTGCTTAGTAATAGAATTAACTGGGAAAGGTCTTGGAAGTTCATTCTGGTTTTTCTTTTCCAGATCATTCTCATATTCAATTTATATTTTCTATTTTTCTGAATTTTAATCTTTCCAAGTCTTTGTATTAGCTTGTTATTTGTCTTCTTTAAATTATCCTTTTACTTGTAGGCTTTATGCCTACCGCAATCAGTTGCAGATCGTGAACGAAAGCTGCAGTTCAACCCTGGATGTCAAGTAGTCCTGCCACCAGATAGTTTCCTTACACTTAAACTCCCATTTGTTTATGGCGTACAACTAGAAGGTGGAGTTGTGCACCCTCTTAATCCTTTTGAACATCAACCTGAAATGACTGCCTGGATTGTGAAAGGAACAACTCTGCAGATAATTTCAAAGGGTTGTAATCTCCATGAGGGACAAAAAACATGAGTAAAATCTTCAGAAACATTAATTTTGGTTATCTTGATGACCTTTGCGTGATTCATGAGTTCATGGAAGCAGATTTCTGTGACCAGTTTCACCAATATGAAGGTAAAGTTAGCAATTATAGTATTTTGTATGTGTTGATATCGTTTAGCACCTGCAGAAATGTGATTGGCATTTTTTTTTGTCTCTTCAAAGATATTGAAAACTTTTATGTTGCATATTTTCTTTTGTTTCAGTTTTATTATTATTTTTTTCTGTAACGTCTTTCCTCATCAGTCATGCTTATCCGTTAAATTGGACTTTGTAAGATTTCTTTTTCCTTTCTAAGAAATTTTATTGTGATATCAAGTTTGATCTGGGTAAATGTCGACATGAGTATATTCTCATTAATAAATCATGACGGTCCTTGTAGACCTAAATTACAGCTCATTTTTGTGTTTATATGCGTTTTTTGATTTGAGCCAACACTTTGGTTTGGTTATATCTTTACACTAGTCACATTTTTCTGGGTTGTATTTGCAGCTTGAGGGTTTTGATGTATTGGTGACAAGCTGTACCCAGTGATCCTTGTGCCCATAACAAGAAACCTATGGAGGCATAGAGAGATTCAGCTGTTCTCTCTCTCAATGGGGGTATTTATTATCCGACTTATAATGCTGCTTTTATTTTTGTTCCCTTTTTTAAGTATAGAACACTCTTTTCTAAATATAGAACTTTGATCGAGGTGCCAGATGCTTTTAAGCGGGCCTTTTTGTGTTGCGACGTACTTCTATATTTCTTTGTGGCCAGTTCGTAGGCATCAAAGTTCGCCAGGAAATGCAGCAGATGAAGTGGCACATTCGAGGATTGATTCCAGTTAAGGCAAATATTGATATTCCAGTTTATCAAAGGAAACCTACGAAATCAGCTCTTTTATTTTAACTAGGATTCTGTCTTGTTAGGAAACATATCAGAATAAGAATATTTTGCTTAGTAGTATAAATATTTGAGTTGTTTTAGAAAAGAGATCATCTCTGGAACCCTATTTGTTTGGTCCACTCTTTGAGACCAGGATTATCCCTGGGACTATGTTCTCAATAATAGTGTGATATCTTGATTTTTGCTATTGTTCTGGGTTCGTCGTTTTTACTTTACACCAGTCTCTTAAAACTTAACCTAGACATGGCAATTCTTGAGTCGGCCCGTCGGTTCGAAGCAAAACCGAAGCAAAACCGGACAAGCAAAAGCCGGAATAGGAGCAAAACCGGACAAGCAAAAACCGGAATAGGTCGAATCGGAACCGGTACTGGCACCCTTTGAAACGCCAAAATCCGGTCCGACTCTAGTTCAATAATTTGAAAAGTTGTTGAACCGCTGATCCGGTTAACCGGCGGTTTCAAGCCATGGGCCCATTTTTTTTGGCATCCACAAACCGACTGTTATTGCATTGCACCATTGGCAACAATCAACATAGGTGCAATGGTCACTTTTGTGATCGTTGTGCGTATTTTTTTTAATTGTAATACTTTTTTTTCTCTATAAATACTTATTCCCACCTCCCAAATTTTCCACACAATTCATCTTCTCATCATTCTCTCTCAAAATTCTATCATTCAATCTTAAAATCTTTCATTTTTTCCTATATTTATTTTTATTATTAACAAAAATTTATTATTGTTTTTATATTTCTTTTACTATAATAGATTTCCTTATATTGCTGTTATTATTTTTTTTATTATTGTTATTTTTTTCTATTGTCATTCTTTTTTTAAATAAAATTATTTTGGTAATTTTTTTGTATTTGAACAATAAAAATGGCAAGCGATTTTAGTGAAAATACAAGTTTTGACAACATTGAGATGGATACATATTTTCAAATGCAAGAATTCCACACCATCACAACAAGTGCAACAATCACAATAGGGAGGTGGAAAATTTTTGAATTGCGACATTTTTAAGATTCATTTCAAAAAGGTGCCAAAAGGAAATCGTAAGTTCGATGTAACTTGCAACTATTGTAATCAAGTTTACAAATTCAGACATTGAGGTGGCTATAGAACTTTCATCCGACAATTGGAAGTGAAACACCAACTCAAGGTTGGATTGAGCAGAGATCAAACTTAAATCACCAAGTTTGCTTCTTCCACAAACTCTCATAATTATTTCATTATAATGAATCTAATTGTAGATATGGATTAGCAGAAATGATGGCTATGTTGGAATTCGTGACTAAGTTTATGACATTCATAAGCATACATGGCAGTGGAAATAACAAAAATTTTCAATCTAGAATTCCACTAAGGATTCATGCACATCAACATATACGAATTAGGGTTAACGTATTTTACCTTAAAACACGATGCTAGAGTGAATGACTGAATGGAGTGCTGGTAAAGCTTTTAGTACAAAACTCGAAACCCTTTCTCCCACGTTGTCTTTGACTAAAGGCATCCACACGAACGAACCTCCTTGAATTAGTTGGGAGTACTAGCACCGAGAATCATTATTCTAGCTTTCACAAATTTTCTCTCTTTATATGACGGTTACAAAATTCGGCAATGACCTTCAAAAAGCATTCATGAACAGCCTACAATATGCACATATGTATACATATAGATGTGTAAAACCATAGTTCAAGTTTGGTAGGTTTTTCTTACTTGTCCTACAAGAATAAGAACTCCTTATCACATAAGAACATATACTCCTAAAAAATAGGAGTTTGCATAATTTTTCCTAAAAAATAGAATGTGTGCCGAATTTTGCCTAGGGTTTATTAATGTTATTGGGCTTTTAGTTACATTATCATTATATAAATCACTCTTCTATTAATCTACATGGGCCGAAATTATGTCACACATAATAACATACCCAAACATGCTTAATCTTAATAACTAGTGATTTATATTAAAAGCACATTACATTAATGGATAATGTCTTATATCAAATTTAAGACATAAACCCCGAATTATCAATGATCAATCAAATTAATCATCTTAATAATTTGATAGTTGCAAGAGAGAATATTTGTGAACCAATCTAATTCGTTCTTGTGTGTGACCCAATAGGACCACTTGAAATTGACAATGGGCATTGTCCCAGAACTTAGGCTCAAAGTCCATAAGCGGTATCTAGTAATACATTATAGCATCCCAAAATCGAGTGGATGTCGGTGATCCGAGTTAATCTTTCGCAGTTTGATATTTAGTCATTTTGTCTCAAGATATCTCATTTAAGCATAAGACATCGTCACATGTCAACCTTATATTGCTTAATGTGTTTCTTGATCCCAAGTAGATTGATAAAACAAATGACATTGATAACCTTTATCAATTCATTCGAGTATGCATACATTCCATTAATCATACTCATCAAGTGGCCTAAAGATATCACTCTTCTTAAGAGAAACAAATTTGTCACTCTCACTATCACTCATCTATAAGATTTATGACATATCCAATCATAGCCTTTATTATTGCCCTATTACGGATAACGTTTGACTAAGTCAAAACATGTGATTCCTCATGTAGGAGTAAAACATGAGTTTTGGTCAAAGGACTCAAGTATCACCACTGCATGAAAGCTACTTGTGACATTGCTCCATGAAGTGCTTTCATAGCAAGCCAGTCTAATACATGTTCCCAACATGTATCTATGTTCTAAGTGACATCCCATATCCATAATCAGTAAAACATGATTATCCTCTTAGCAACATACTAATCTTAGTTTATTATCATTCCCATAATAATAATCGATTAGGGACATTTAGAATAATATTCCATTTACCTTATGGTTTTACTATCAAGTCACACACTTAATGACATAAGGAATAATCAACTATTCATGGATATAATATTTCATAGATATGAAATGAAATGCCTCTTTATTAAATGATAAATTGAATGACAATGTACATAACTGATTAGACTAGGGCACTAAAACTAACAGTCTCCCACTTGCACTAGTCCCAGTCAGGAACGAACCTAATACCTAAAGACCTTATGTGCCTTTCATGTTTTGGTTCTGGAAGAGCCTTTGTCAAAAGATCCGCTACATTGTCGTTAGTATCAATTGTGCATATCTTGACATCACCTCTCTCAATAATCTCTCAAATAAGGTGAAAATGTCTAAGTATGTATTTGGTTCTTTGGTGTGATCTAGGCTTATTGGCTTAATCAATGGCTCTATTGTCATCACAATATAAGTATACTAGGTTTGAGATGCTTGGGATGACATCCAAACTAGTAATGAACTTCTTAAGCTAAACAACTTCCTTTGCAGCATCTGATGCGGCTATGTACTCAGACTCTGTAGTAAAATCGGCCACGATGTCCTGTTTGGAGCTTCTCCAACTGACTGAACTTCATTCAAACAAAACACATAACCAGATTGCGATTGAAAATCATCATGGTCAGACTGAAATCCAGCATCAGTGTAACCACTCAGGACTAGTTCGCCTTCCCATCCTCCATATACCAAGAAAAAATCCTTAGTTCTTCTCAAGTACTTGAGGATATTCTTGACTGTGGTCTAGTAACTTTCACTTTGATCAGACTAAAATCTACTAGTCATTCTTAAAGCAAAAGGACATTAGGGTGTGTAGAAAACATGTCATACATGATGGATCCAATAGCAGAATCATATGGAATCCTGCTCATGTAATCTCTGGCTTGCCTTATTGTAGGACAATCAGCCTTACTTAATGGTTTTCTAAGAACCATGTGAATCATTCCTTTCTTGGAATTCAACATGCTAAACCTCTTTAGCACTTTATCAATATGCACACTTTGACTTAGTCCAATTAGTCTCTTAGATCTATCTCTATAGATATTTATCCCTAGTATATGTGAAGCTTCACCTAAGTCTTTCATTACGAAACACTTTCCTAACCAAGTCTTGATACTCTGCAAGGTTGGAATGTTGTTTCCAATTATCAAAATGTCGTCAACATACAACACTAAGAAAATTATCATACTCCCACTAACCTTCTTGTATACACAAGGCTCATCTTCATTCTTGATAAATCCAAACTCTTTAAGTGCTTCATCAAAACAAAGATCACAACTTCGGGATTTTTGCTTCAATCCATAAATGGATCTTTGAAGTTTGCATACCTTATTAGGATTCTTAGGATTGGAAAAACCCTAAGGTTGTGTCATATACATATCCTTAAAGAGGTTTCCATTTAGAAAAACAGTTTTGACATCCATTTGACATATTTCATAGTCATAATATGCTGCAATGGCAAGAAGAATCTTAATGGATTTAAGCATAACGACAGGTGAAAAGGTTTCATCATAGTCAATACCATGAGTTTGTTTAAATCCTTTTGCAACAAGTCTTGCTTTGAAGGTCCCATCAGCTTTTAACTTATAAATCCATTTGCAATCAATGACCTTGACTCCATCGAATGGATTCACCAAGTTCCAAACTTGGTTGTTATATATGGATTGCATTTCTGAATTCATGACTTCATGCCATCTTACAAAATTTGGATCTACAATCCCGTTTTGGTAGGTTGTAGGCTCATTATGATCTACAAGAATAATTTCTTTATCGCCAGTTATGAGAAATCCATATCTCTTAGGCTAGTGACGAATCCTACCAGACCTTCTTGGGCCTTGTGTTACAGATTCAGACTCCACAACATCTTGTGAATCATCCTGAATCACAGTCCTATCTTCAATGCTTATTGTGGTTCATTTATTTCCTCTAGAAGTACTTTACTCCTCCTGATTCCTTTGGAAATAAACTGTCTTTCCAAAAAGACACCATTTCGAGCGACAAACACTTTGTTCTCTAAACGATTATAAAAATAGTATCCTTTTGTTGCTTTTCGATACCCCATAAATATACATTTTTCAGATTTAGGTGCTAAGTTTTTTGAAACTTGTCATTTTACAAAAGTTTTGCAACCCCAAATATTTAGAAAAGACATTATGAGTTTTTCCCATGCCATATCTGATATGGTGTATTTTCCACCGCTTTAGATGGAATTCGGTTAAGTATGAAAGCAGTAGTTTCTAAGGCATAACCCCAAAATGAGATTGAAAGATCTGTTTGACTCATCATCGATCGAACCATAGCTACTAGAGTTCGATTTCTTCTTTCGGACATGCCATTCCATTAAGGCGTTCCAAGAGGAGTAAGTTGTGAAACAATTCCACACTCCTTAATATGATCGTCAAACTCTTGGCTTAAATATTATCCATCACGATCGGATCGAAGTGCTTTGATATTCTTGCTAAGTTGCTTTTGTACTTCACTTTTCAATTCCTTAAACTTTTCAAAGGATTCAGATTTGTGTCTCATAAGATAGACAAATCCATACCTACTGAAATCATCAGTAAAGGTAATAAAGTACAAGTAGTCTCATCTAACACTTGAACTAAAAGGTCCATATACATCAGTATGTATTAGGCCCAATAGGTCATTGGCCCTTTCACCTTTATGTGTAAAATGACTCTTAGTCATTTTGCTTAACAAACAAGATTCACACGTATCAAATTATTCAAAATCAAATGAGTCAAGTAATCCACCTTTATGGAGTTTTGAGATGCGTTTCTCACTTGCATGGCCCAAACGACAATGTCAAAAGTAGGTTTCGTTTAAATCATTTGATTTTAACCTTTAATTAATGTTATAGATGGGCTTGCTTTGTTCCACGTTTAAAACATAGAGACCAAAACATAAGGTTGCAACACCATAAAATGTCCCCATGATAGATGAAAATATTATTATTCTTAATAATAAAGTGAAAACCATCATTTTCTAAACAAGAAATTGAAATAATGTTCTTACTCATAGTAGGAACATAATAACAATTCTCCAATTGTAAAACAAGTCCACTAGGCAAAGTTAAATGATAAGTTCCTACAGCTAATGCAACAACTCTTGCTCCATTGCCAACTCGTAGGTCCACTTCGCTTTTTGTCAATGATCTACTATTTCTCAATCCCTGCAAATTAATGGAAACATGAGCTCCATATCCAGTATCTAATACCCATGAGGAATTAGTAGACATATTGATTTCTATAACAAAAATACCTGAAGTAGAAGTTGCACTCCCCTTTTTTTTAGCTCTTTCAAGTAGAGTTTGCAGTTTCTCTTCTAATGACTAGGTTCATTGCAATGAAAATAAACTCCCTCTTTTAGTTTGGTTATCTTCGGCCTAGGCTTTCAAAGGTAGGGATTAGGTTTCCCTTTCCCCTTGCCAACACCCTTTGGCTTAGCCTTGGCTCTACCTTTTACCTTTTGAACCACAAGAACGTCGTTGGTTTTGGGAATGCTCTTCTTGGCATTCTTTAACATACCAAGTAGTTTAGTGATGGACTTATCCATGCTATGCATGTTGTAGTTCATGACAAAATGGTCATAACTACTTAGGAGTGACCCTAAGATCATATATATGGCCAACCCCTTATTTAGTGCAGTACCAAGCCTCTCAAGTTGGTCAATATAACCTTTCATTTTGAGGACATAAGTATTCACTGAAGTGCCAGGAGCCATCTTGCACGTATTCAATACTTTGAGTGTCAAGAACCTTTCTTTACAAGCTTTCTCTTGGAATATTTCCTTGAGATTTTTCATTATGTCAAATGCCTCCATAGCTTCGAATTGCTTTTGCATATCCGCAACCATGGTAGCGAGCATAAGACATGTAACATCCGTCGAGTCATTTTTATGCTTTCCATAAGCATCTTTTTGAGCTCGAGGGGCATTGGGTGCGGGTTCATTAGGAATTGCCATATACAGGACATAACTCTTCCTTTCTTATTTAAGAACTATTCTTAAATTTCGTAACCAATCAAGGAAGTTAGTCCCAACCAAATTTTCCTTCTCAAGGATGGATCGTGAAGTAAAAGTTGATGCATTATTATTTGTTGCCATTATATCTACATACAAAAATAGGTAAGATTTAATAAGAGGTCTTTGAAAAACTCTCACTAAATTTAACATCCCTAAAGTTAAAAAAATATAGTGAGTACAAGGTTCATATTTTACTCAAAGTTAAGTCAGCTGAGCTAGTCCTTAACCTTAGCTATTTAGGTAGAAAACTCATTTTCAATTATATCATATATAACTCTTGTATTTCTGGGGATTTTGACATCTCATGTCTCGACATTCAAATCCCTTTCTATGCCCTAGGCCCAAAACCGTTTTGATAGCCATGTTAAGTCTAACCATAACCAAAATATATATACAACTATTATCTACCATTTCCTCGCTAAGGTAATCAAGTGCACCCTACGAAGGCAAAAACTACACATTGACGAATAAAACCTTGACAAGCATTGATTATGGAAAGCATTTTTCCACTTACTATTTGTAGGTTTTTGTTTGTTTTCGTGGGATACAAATAATTCATCCATAACATATATACGTCACATGAATATATAAATGGAATAATTTAAATGTGACATGACATAACCCAAAACTAAGTTTGATCTCACAAGCCAATGTGACGATCAAGGGTCAACCTAGGGTGGTCTTCATTGCAATTGAACGGCCTCCATCTTCTTTTGCATCTAAATGTAAGAGAAAACTATACTAACCTGATCTAGAATAAAAATAAATTGGGCACAAGTGCCAAGAGCTAATGACACGCAGGTCATATTTGAAAAAGACACATTTCGCCAAACAATTACAATCAACAATAATAAGCCAATTACATAGGTTTAATTTGGGTCATGTCATGCACCATGCATATTGAATCATCATTCATATCATACATAATTAGATTATGAACATAAATAAACATCATTCAATTAATCAAACAACTACATTGACTAAAATTTTGGTTTGTAAAGCGGTTTCGCAGGCCGGCTGCGAGGGAGGTTTATAAATCGCATTGCTTATTAAACAAGTTGCTAATTTTAAAAACCCCAATCTGTATTAATTTCATTAATACCTTAAACTCATAATCAAATTATGATTCAACCCATTATTTATAATCTCATTATAAAATCTGCATACATAAAACATAATCGGCTTTCTAGATTATTCTTAACAT
The DNA here is from genome assembly GCA_948243855.1 of Flueggea neowawraea. Taxonomy (NCBI): domain Eukaryota; kingdom Viridiplantae; phylum Streptophyta; class Magnoliopsida; order Malpighiales; family Phyllanthaceae; genus Flueggea; species Flueggea neowawraea. The sequence goes on from CAODLS012010782.1 coordinate 27,808, forward strand.
CCCATATAAATCATCAATCATATTTGGCCTTCACCATATAAAATCCCAATTTTATCTTGCTAAATTAAATCCTAAATTATGTCATTAATTCAGCTACAACATCATAAAATTTGGACAAGGCCGAATTTACACAAGCAACACAATATATCACATACAAAAGAATCGTCTATGTTGATAATGCAAGTGGCTCTAATACCACTGTTGGAATTCATGACTAAGTTTATGACATTCATAAGCATACAGGGCAGAAAAAATAACAAAAATTTTCAATCTAAAATTCCACTAAGGATCCATGCACATCGACATATACGATTAGGCTTAACATATTTTACCTTAAAACACGATGCTAGAGTAAATGACTGAATGGAGTACTGGTGTAGCTTTTAGTACAAAACTCGAAACCCTTTCTCCCAAGTTGCCTTTTTGCGAATGTGACTAAAAATATCCACACAAATGAACCTCCTTGAATTGGCTAGGTGTACTAGCACCGAGAATCACTATTCTAGCTTTCACAAATTTTCTCTCCTTATGTGACGATCACAAAATTTAGCGATGGCCTTCAAAAAACATTCATGAACGGCGTACAATATGTGCACGTGCACACACACACAAATATAGATGTGTGAAACTCTAGTTCAAGTTTGCTGGGTTTATTCTTATTTGTCCTACAAGAATAAGAAATCCTTATCACATAAGAACAAAGACTCCTAAAAAATAGGAGTGTGAAGAATTTTTCCTAAAAAATACGAATGTGTGCCAAATTTTGCCTAGAGTTTATTATTGTTATTAGGATTTTAATTACATGATACATTATCATTATATAAATCACTCTTCTATTAATCTACATGGGCCGAAATTATGTCACACATAATAACATACCCAAACATGCTTAATCTTAATAATTAATGATTTATATTAAAAGCCCATTACATTAATGGATAATGTCTTATATCAAATTTAAGACATAAACCCCTGTTGAGTCAATAATCACACTAGAAGGGGGGTTGAATAGTGTGATTTTAGAAGCTTTGATTTTTCTTCGAGAATAATTGCTGTAAATGAAAGAACACCAAGAACTTATAGTGGTTCGGCCAACTCGATGCCTACATCCACTACCTAAGTATCACCACTTAGGATTTCCACTATCAATCTTCACAAAGATTACAACTTCACTTTCTAGCTAAGT
>CAODLS012010790.1:0-11812 GCA_948243855.1 Flueggea neowawraea
TATCATGGTTATGATTATTTAATTATGTGTGACATAATTAGGCCCATGTGAGTGATTTATTTTATGATAAAGTATCATATAATTAACAGCCCAATAATATTAATGAAATGAATGTGAATTTCGGCACAATAAACCTAAATAAGGAGGAAGAATTTCGGCACAATAAACCTAAACAAGGAGTGAGAAATTCGCCATCCATCCTCCTATTTTTTAGGAATCACTTTCCTTGTGCGACAAGGAGTATTTCGGCACATGCACTAACTAATTAGGATTCCATGACTAATTAGGAGTTTTATTCTTGTTTGACAAGGAAAATAAAATTCTAATTAGTATGTGACAAAATTAATTAGGAATTGTTTATTCTTGTGGGACATGAAAGGCAAACCCTAGTGTGACTAAAAAAGAATTCGGCACACTCGTATTTAGAATAGGAAGAGGCCAAATCCTTGGTGGGTATGGAGAGAAAAATTGTCCCTATTACGCACCTATTTAGGTCTCCTCATATGCCTGAAAATAGGGTTGCACTCCTTGCTATTTGTTCATGTCTTGGCCGATGTTGTGAGTGTCAGAAACAAAGAGAGAAAATTATTTATGAGCATTAGAATAGAGATTCTAAAAGGTGCTAGTACACTAAACAAATCCTAGCAAGTTCGTTGTGTGGATACAATTGGTCACGTTCACGCAAAAGCAACATGGTTGAAAAGGTTTCGAGTTAATACTAAAAGCTACACCAACAAATCATCTGTTCATACAATCGAGCTTTGGTTTTCGTGGTAAACCCTAAACCTAATTGTTTATAATTGATGTGCTTGGATCCTTGGTGGAATTATAGGATAAAATTTTTATTATTTTCGCTGCATTTATCCTTGTATGAATGTCATATTTAGTTACGAATTCCAACACCTGAAGTTTGGAATTCGTTGCAAGCTCATGATTACCGATTTAGAGAGTTATGCCAGACTTCAAGCTACATCAATCCGAGCAGAAAATTATAAAAGAAAAGGTAGGAGTATTAACCCCAGGCAAAGAGAGGATGAGGAAATTCTATGATAGAGTCCAGTAGATTATCTGGTGGTCATCAAAATATTCCTACGTCGAGTTTCAGAGGTGGCAGGTCAGGATATTTTACCTCTAGAGGAAGAGAATGGGGAGTTGTTTCTAATCCTCAACCATCATGCAACTATTGCAGTAGAAGACAGTCTGGTGAATGTCGCATGAAGACCGATGCTTGTTATCTGTGTGGATCCTTTGGTCATTTTTCTCGAGATTGTCCTTAGCAAAAAAGCACTGGGAGAGCTACACTTGAGCCAACAGTAGACAAACCTATGATGAGTGGAGTAGGCAGTGTTGTTAGCAGAGGTAGAGGTCGTAGTAGATTGACGAATATGGGCAGAGGTATTAGCACATCAGAGGCACAAAGTTCTAGGCCTCAAGCTCATGTGAAAGTGTTTGCTATGACACGCCAAGAGGCAGTCGAAGCACCAGAAGTTGTTGTTGGTAAATTTCTTCTTTATGATTTAGAAGCTGATACTTTAATTTATCCTGGTTCAACACAATCATTTATTTCATTAGCATTTGCATCACAATTGCATAATAACCGTACTTTATTGGGCTACAACTTAAGTGTGAGCATACCATTAAGGGATTTGGTAATAATGGATCGATTTTATAATGATTGAAATATTAAAATTGGGGAAACTAAATTGCCTGCTGATTTGATAATTTTGACCTTTCAAGAGTTTGATGTGATTTTGGGTATGGATTGGTTATCTCATCACCATGCTATGGTTAATTTTTATGCCAAGGAAGTAATGTTTGAACCTCCAGATCAAACAAGAATTCTTTTTCATGAAGAACACCAAGTTGTACCTTCTTGTTTAATTTCCACAGTTCATGCAGTCAAGTTGATTCAAAAGGGTTGCGCTGCTTATTTAGCTCATGTGGTTGATACTATGACTACTCAGTGCCAACTTGAAACAATTCCAGTGGTTCGATAATTTTTTGATGTATTTCCAGTTGATTTACCAGGATTACCACCAGATAGAGAAACAAAGTTCACTATTGAACTTGCCCTTGGAACAGCTTTGATATCTATCCCACCATACCGCACGGTGTTGATGGAATTGCAAAAACTAAAGAAGAAACTTGAAGAATTACTTGACAAGGGCTATATCAGGCCGAGTGTATCACCATGGGGTGCTCCTGTATTATTTGTGAAAAAGAAAGATGGAACCTTGCGATTGTGTATTGATTATTGACAACTCAATTTGGTGACTGTAAAGAATAAATATACATTGCATCCAGTTGATGACTTGTTTGATCAGTTACAAGGTGCTAAAGTGTTCTTCAAGATTGATCTACGATGGGGGTACCATCAGTTAAAGATTTCAAAGGATGATATTCCGAAAACCGCATTTAGGACACGATATGGTCATTATGAGTTTCTGGTGATGCGTTTCGGATTAAATAATGCTCCAGCAACATTTATGGCTTTGATGAATAAGGATTTCAACCTTACCTCGACCAGTTTGTTATTGTGTTCATTGATGATATCCTGATTTACTCCAAGAGTCGAGATGAACATGAACAACTTTTGCGAAGTGTATTGCAAATTTTGAGGGAGAAACAGGTGTACGCTAAGCTTAGCAAATGTGATTTCTGGTTAGATCATGTTGTTTCCTTAGGGCACATAGTTTCTAGCCATGGTATTGAAATGCATCCAAAGAAAGTTGAAGCAGTTCTTAAATGGCAGGCACCAAAGAATGTTTCTTAAATTCGAAGTTTTCTTGGTATGGCTGGACATTATCATCAATTCATTGAGGGGTTTTCCATCACAGTAGCACCATTAAAAAATTATTGAGGAAGAATGTTCCTTTCCAGTGGTCAGATGCGTGTCAACAGAGTTTTGATGAATTAAAACAACGATTGACATCAACTCCAGTATTAGCGATACCTTCAGGTTTTGGTGGTTTTTTGGTATATAGTGATGCATCATATCAAGGTCTAGGTTGTGTATTAATGCAACATGGTAAAGCGATTGATTATGCTTCATGTTAATTGAGATCGTATGAGTTATCCTATCAAGTACATGATCTGGAACTTGCAGCTATAGTTTTTGCACTAAAGATCTGTTGGCATTATCTATACGGAGAAACTTTCAAAATCTTCACTGATCATAAAAGTTTGAAATACTTGGATGACACAGAAGGAATTGAATTTGAGGCAAAGAAGATGGTTAGAATTGTTAAAATATTATTACTGTACGATTGAGTATCATCCAGGAAAGGCAAACGTGGTAGCTGATGCTTTGAGCAGGAAAGCAACTAGCAGTTCAACATGTCTTCAGGTTTTGTATTTACCTCCTTGATTGATTTGAGGACTTTAAATGTTGATTTGAACATCAATACTTGCGGAGCTTTATTAGCCACCTTAAAGATTCACCCTGTTTTATAGGAAAGAATTCAAGAAATATAGCCCCAAGATTTTAAATTATTGGCTATCATTGAGCAGGTTAAGGAAGAACAAGATACTTCTTTCACATTGAAGGATGATACATTGACATTAAATGGCAGATTGTGTGTTCCAGATATTAATGGATTACGACGAGAGATTTTGGATGAGGCGCACAATGCGACATATGCTATGCATCTCGAAGCGACAAAGATGTATCATTCTATGCGAGCACATTATTGGTGGCCGAGAATGAAAATGGATGTAGCTGAATTTGTTTCAAAATGTGTGGTCTGTCAACAGATTAAATCTGAGCACTAAGTCCCAATAGGTAAACTTCAACCTTTGCAGATTTTGGTTTGGAAATGGGAAAATATTACGATGGATTTTGTGATCGGTTTGTGTAAAACGTTAAGGAAAAATGATGCAGTTTGGGTAATCGTAGACAAACTCACAAAATCAACACATTTTCTTCCAATCAAATGCGGTATTACACTAGACCAGTTGGCCAAGAAATACATTTATGAGATTGTGAGATTGCTTGGTGTTCCTTTATCTATAATATCTAACAGAGATCCACAATTCACTTCTCATTTATGGGAAAGTTTACAAGCAGCATTAGGAACTAAATTGAGTTTTAGTACAACTTTCCACCCTCAAAAAGATGGACAATCAGAAAGGACAATTCAAACACTTGAAGAAATGATGTGAGCTTGTGTACTTGAGTTTCAGGGTTCATGGGACAACTATATCACTTATGGAGTTTGCTTATAATAACCATTACCATAGCAGCATCAGAATGACACCTTATGAAGCATTACATGGAAGAAAGTGCAGAAGTCCGATAGTCTGGGATGAAGAAGGTTCGAGAGTTCTCGAAGGACCTAAATTAGTTCAAGAAATTGTTGATAAAATAAACATAGTAAAAATTTGACTTAAGGCAGCTCAAGACAGGCAAAAGAGTTACGCAAATCAGCATTGAAGAGAAATGGAATACAATGTCGGCGAAAAAGTTTTCCTTCAGGTTTCACCTTGAAAGGAGTGATTCGGTTTTGACAAAAGGGTAAATTGACTCCTCGTTATATTGGTCCATACGAGATACTAGAACGAATCGGTCCACTAGCATAGAAATTGGCGTTACCTCCAGAATTGTCCCAGATCCATAATGTCTTTCATGTGAGTATGCTTAGGAGGTACATATCAGATCCTGTGCATGTACTGAGTGATCAACCGATTGAAGTTACTGAGAATTTGACATATGGTGAAGAACCAGTAGAGATTATCGGTTATATGACAAAATAGTTGAGGAATCGAAAAATCCCTTTAGTAAAAGTTTTATGGAGACATCACTCAAAGGAAGAAGCCGCTTGGGAAACAGAAGAGAAGATGAGACAACAATATCCCCACTTGTTTGAGAAACTAGATATTGAATTTCGTGGATGAAATTCTTTAAAAATAGGGAGAATGTGCCACCCCAAACCAAAATAACCATGCATACCATAAATTTATTGATACATACATTACATAAGCATTTTCGTATAGAATTCGACTTATATAGTTATAACTAAAGATACAAAGATAAATACTTAAGAAATTAGTTAGAAAATAATTATAAAGTCCAATCGCATAGTTGCGATAAACGTAGATTAAAAATATAGTACTAAATTTACGATTAGAGTTGAAATCTTATTCTTAATATATGCTAAAACGGATTTAGAGATGATATATAGGATTGGAAATAAAAGAGAAACTTATTAAATAAAATAAATAAAGGACTGGAAGGAGAATAAATGAGAAGAAACAAGGAAAAGGGTTTAATTTAGAAATTGAGTATTTATGTGTCAAAACAATCGAATGGCCATTTGAACCTTAATGCTTAGCCATTAATCAAAAGAATTCAGTCTCCCATAAAATATGATTTCTGCTTTGCATTTTTATAGATGGGAACAAACTTAAGCTAAAACAGATATATATATATATATACATGAGTATATTTCGGCAGACCAAAACCGACTTAGCTCCCCTTTTATACATGTCTAAACATTCCTTCCCCTCTAAACACAGTAACAAATCAATATTTGAGTCCAAAAAGGACAAAAATCTGTCCAGTAGAATCGTCACAAAATTGACCAACAATTTCTGTCAAGGAAGGCTTGAACAAAGTAAGGTAATCCAGTACTCTTGACAGCTCTATTTTAAGGCTCTGATTCGGTCCTGTTTTCGAAATTGTTAGAGGTTGAATTTCAGAAACCTCAAAGAATAAAAGTTGTCTATTTGGATGTCATATACATGCATGTAAAACAGTTTAATCAAACTTTCTGTCATCTGAATGTTATTGTTAAAAGATTGTGAACTGCCAGATTAGGGATACTGTTAGAATAGTCTGTTGGTTTGCCGATTTGGAAAGCCATAGAGACTGATTTTGGAAACATATAAAATGTAAAATTTGTGCCTAAGCATGTCTTATAACTTCATGTAAAAGTTTAGAGATAAATTCCATTTGTGTTGAGACTTATACTTGATTAACTAGGACTGGTCAGACTAACCGTTATACTGAGGATTATTTATTTGGATTTAGAATTTGAAGATTTCCATAAAAATGGATATATAAATCTATTTTCCATACCAATAAAGTTTACCTTATTCGGATTTCTGTAAACGGACTTATGAACAAAAGATTAAGGAAAGGTCTGTCTGCCTTGTTTTAGTTTGTGTTCTGAATTGATCAATTTATTGCACCTTGAGTAGGTAGAATTAGACAACATGACTTGTATCATTAGAAAGATATATGTTCCTGGTTTTTAAATAAATTTATATAGAATAATTTGGTTATGAAATAAGTGAACTATGATGGAATTACTAAGGGATGTCCAATCTATCCTGTAGCCATAACAAGGCAGCAGTTGAGGTGACTTTGAAAATTCACTATAAATTATACCAATTGACTGAGAATTCAACATGTATATGGATAGAAGTCACATAATATCTACTTTCATAAAAAATTTATATCATATTCATTGAATGTATCTAACTCAAGAAATGTGAAAAAGAACATAGACTGTTCAATTAAAACAACTTAAGAAGAATACTGTAGGGACTATTTTGGTACATTTTCAACAATAGAGACCGAACTGAAATTTATTATAATTAAAAAACAAGAGTAGAATGAAAACATGTGTTTATAGGTTATATATGCAATTGGTCTATAGTTAATGAAATTCAAAGAATCAAGTAAATCGCTAAGACATAAGGGCTAAATTGAAAAGAATTTATATTAAGTAATCTCTAATTTTATAGAAAAGTATATTTAATATTGACAAATGTAATTTTTAATATTTTATAGACCCGAAGGATCCGAACACTCATAGATTGGGAACTAGAAGTCCTCAGTACTTGACACCTGTAGTGGAGGCTCAGGTGAGTAGAAACTGGAGGTGTCTTCACTTGTTTGTTATATGCAATGATATGTGTTGAAATTGATACTCTATCTTGATGTGTGAATATGTGATAACGTGCAAATGTTTGCTTATTACACATGAAAATATATGAGATACCTAGTGTTGTTTATACATGACACGTGTCTTATATATGTGAATCGTTGAAAATGAGTTATCAACAAAATCGTGGAATACGATATGGACTCATAGAATATGATTTCATTTATTATGTACAGTGAATATGACTTGGTTTGCCTTGATACCAAAATATAGAAATAATATGATTTACAGATACAGATATCGTTCATATGCATAATTTGATTGATGATTGAAATGATATATGTCATTAGCATTATTGACTTAAAAAGGCAGACTTGGCCAACATGTTTAAGATCTCTTACAGTACATGAAATGATCTGAGATGTCTCTTATAGCTCAAATGAATTGAGACTTAATTGTCTCTTATAGTTCACATGATTTGAGACTAAATGTCTCTTATAGTTCACCGCCACCTGGCTTATAGTTTCGAGACTATATGTCTCCACAGACCCAGGTTAAGACTTATCGTGTTTTGGCCAAGCTCCAAAATAAATCAGAATTGCATTCACTTGCACTGTTGCATATTATGTGAATAATATACATATTGGATGTGCATGCTATATGTTGTGGATTTACTAATGATAGTTTCTCTCATTGAGTAACGACTCATATAAAGTGCTAATATTTTCCAGGTCTATAGCATATACAGTTTTTGAAAGTTGATCAAGCGAGAGGTTGATTCACTATTGCATATATGTATGGAGCACAAGTCGTCCGGCTGGGGCCCAACCTCTCTCTCCTCGACATTTTGTTATCGTTGTACATATAGTTTTGAGAAAAAAACATAGAGTGTTGCTTGTATATTTATTAGTACTGTTTACATGCTTTTTTGAAGAAAAAAATTCATATGTATTTTTGGATGTGAATGATATGTAAACATATATGTTTTGTTATTGTAATTTCATATTATAATATGGATATGTGATAGAATAGGGTGTGATAGTATGAACGGAGTTCTCGATCATATGAAGAGGGCTCATACAGGTCAGGCAGCATCAGCCAGTTCCGCCAGTTGCAGCAGCACCAGTCCAACCAATTGCAGCGCTACTAGTTCCTCCACCCCAGCCTGAGGTGGCAACACCAACACCAGTACTAACACCTGTTGTGCAGCCGACAAATCCCTAGGCTCGTCTGGCCAGATTCATGAAGCTCACTCCTCCTTAATTTGAGGGAAAGATGGGAGATGACCCTGATACTTTCACTTTCATGGTTGAGTGATGTTTTGAGGCTATGGAGCTCACCGATGAGGCAGCAAGGGTTAGACTTGCTTGATTCCTCTTGGACTAGGTGGTGGCAGGACAGAGGAGCTCATAGAATTGTTACATAGGATGAGTTCAAAAGCGACCTCATGCTCTTTGTCCTTCTGTGGAGTGAGAGGGATATGAAGACATATTAGTTTAATGAGTTTCACCAAGAGCAGGGTATGACGTTGATCGAGTATGAGGATCGATTCAGGGAGTTGAGCATGTATGCACCTACTGAGGCCCATGGTGAGGAGGCCTTGGCAAGAAAGTTCTTAAATGGGCTATTGCCTAAGATTAGCAGAGTGGTGGTGAGTCTAGAAATGTAGCCAGGTACCAATCCGATATCGATTCCACCATATCATATGGCACCATTTGAACTGAAAGGGTTGGAGACTCAGTTAAGAGAGTTGTTGGATAAGGGTTTTATCCGATCAATTGTTTCAGCTTGGGGTGCACCGGTATTATTTGTAAAGAAGAAGGATGGTATTGAGGATGTGCATTGATTCTCGTTAGTTGAACAAGGTAACAGTGAAGAATCGATATCCAGTTCCGAGGATAGATGATCTGTTTGACTAGGTTTAGGGTGCCCAGTGTTTTTCTAAGATAAACTTGAGGTCAGAATATCATCAGTTGAGGATTAGGGATGAGGACATTCCAAAGACAACTTTTCGAACTAGGTATGGTCATTATGACTTCCTAGTGATATTTTTTGGTTGGACTAACGCACCAGTGACATTTATAGACTTGATGAACAGGGTGTTTAGACCATACTTGGATCAATTTGTTATTGTCTTTATTAATGACATCTTGGTGTACTCGAGGAGTAAGGAAGAGCATGAGGAACACCTGAGATAAGTTTTGCAAACTTTGAGAGAACATTAGCTTTATGCTAAGTTCTCAAAGTGTGAGTTTTGGCTCGAGTGGGTAGCATTTATGGGACACTTAGTGTCCAAAGAAGGGATTATTGTAGACCTGAAAAAGGTAGTGTCAATACTCTATTGGGAGAAGCATAAGACCATCACCGAGATTCAGAGTTTTCTTGGACTATAAGAGGTTCATCCAAGATTTCTCTAGGATTACAGCTCCTATGACTTGATTGACTCAAAAAGGAGTTAAGTTTGTTTGGTCAGACAGATTTGAGGATAGCTTGCTAAAGTTGAGAAAGTGTTTGACCAGTGCACTAGTGCTGGCTTTGCCATCAGGCTCAGGAGGATTCGCAGTGTATTGTGATGCCTCAAGATTTAGGTTAGGTTGTGTGTTGATACAGCATGACATGGTGATTGCTTACACCTCGAGACAGCTCAAGAGGCATGAGCAAAATTATCTGACACATGACTTAAATTTGGCGGAAGTTGTGTTCACACTCAAGATTTGGAGGCATTACTTGTACGGAGAGACTTTTGAGATCTTCAAAAATGATAAGAGTTTGAAGTTTATTTTTGGGTAGCAAGACCTGAATTTGACGGAGAGACGTTGGTTGGAGTTACTAAAGGATTATGATTGTACCAAATCATATCATCCTGGTAAGGTTAATGTTGTGGTCAATGCTTTGAGCAGGATGTCGACGAGGAGTTTAGCTCACATCTTAGTTGAGAGACGACCGATAGTCTCTGAGTGGCAGAGATTGACACAACATGGATTCAAGTTGCAATTTGATGACTCTAGGGCTTTGCTTAGTGATATTGAAGTGAGGCCTGTACTATTAGATCAGATTCAAAAGGCTCAGAAGGAGGATTCTAAGATGCAGAGTTTGATTGAGAAAGTTAGATCATTTGGTGTACCTGGGTTTAGTGTTGATGATTTTGGAGTTTTGTGGTTTGGATCGAGATTATGCGTAACATCTTCTAGTGGATTACGTGAGGAGATTACGACCGAAGGTCACAGCTACACATATTCTATACACTCGAGGTACATTAAGATGTATCGGGATCTTCGAGAGTCCTATTGGTGGCAAAGGATGAAGAAGGACATGATTGAGTTTGTTAGCCGGTTTTTGACTTGTCGACAGGTTAAGTTCGAGAACCAACGTGCTTCTAGATTGTTCAACAGTTACCTCTCCCAAAGTGGAAGTGGGACTGCATCACGATGGACTTTGTAGTTGGATTACCGAGGACATCTTTTGGGTATGACTCCATTTGTATGGTTGTAGACCGATTGACAAAATCGGTGCATTTCTTACCTGTCAAGATGACATACGGAGTATGATGAAGGCTCAATTATACATATTTGTATTGTTGAATTTCCATCATTTTGGGTATAATTGAGATGTTTTCATAGGTTCTGGTGTTTTATTGGTTCATATTTTGTTTTCAGGTCATGTGATGGTGTCAAGCAACTCAAAACAGAGATTAAACGACAACTTTCGAGGCTTTCAAGACAAGACATAATATGGGACCACAAGACACAGCCGTGTTATACCGTGTCCTATTCGTCTTGGTTAAATGCACCTCCAGGAAGCAAGACATGGTTTGTAAGACCAAGACACGACCTTGTAATTTCATGATCTGCCCGTGTCCTATTCGTCAGAGTCAAGTGCACATTCAAAATGCAAGACACGGCCTTGGAGTCAAAGACATGGCCGTGTAACTAAAGTTGTGTTCGTGTCTTACCAGTTTCGAGGACAAACGCATCAAAGTGGTGAAATGACGAAGTTTTAAAGCAAGACACGGTTTGTGAACCAAAGACACGGCCGTGTGATTTCCGTATCCGTTCTTATCTTACCAGAACACACTATTTTGGCCTATTTAAGAGTGGAACCTAGAGTGAAGGGGCCGTCATTTGCTATCAAGTACATAGTCAAAGAGAGGGGAAAGGCTGGGTTTCAAGGGAAGAACACCTTACATGTGGAATTACACAAAGAGGGAGTGAATTTCAGTTGGATTGAAGGATTCTCAACGGGTTCTTTCTATCTATCTTGTTTTCATTTCGTTTTTGTTGTTTATTTGCTGTAAGTATGAACTAATTCTTCATGCATGCAGATGTGATGAACCCTAGGATGAATTTGTGATTTGGTTTTGTTATTTTGTTGCTTTGTTCATGAATTGAGACTCATCTATGATTTATAGGTTGTTGTTGTAGGATTGATTCTACCGGTGTTTTGTTTTGACAATTGATTGCATGCGTGAGAATTGAGAGATTTATCGTGTGTTTTGAATCGCTCATAGGTGAGAGGATTTGCATGCAAACCTAGAGATAGATCGATATAAATATTTTGAACTAAGGTCAAACTTAATATGGGAATTCATTAATCTTCGTTAATGCAATGTGGGGGTATTAATTAGGAAGATATTCCGGTTAATTAACTTGTCTTTAGATGTTAATTGACTCGAGAGAGAACTTAATGTATGTTAGGAATTCCTACGGTCCAATTGTATGAACAAGTTACTTGGTGACGAGGTCGGTTTTGCTTAGGTAGTCCTAGGGAGATTCAACATCTAGATGCTATTGTTATCCTTGATTGCCCGGTTCCTAAACTCTCTTTGTTCTACTGTGTTATGTGTTGGCGTGTCTCCATTCCTTTTGTGTTTATAGGCTAGATAATAGAGAGAGTTATTACTAGTACTCTTAGTCTCTGAAGCGTTG
>CAODLS012010800.1:0-11339 GCA_948243855.1 Flueggea neowawraea
CTTGATTTTGGTGTTTTAGGGGCAATGGAATGACAAAAGCGTTTTAGCCTTGAAAGCATATGATCATCCATAGTTTTTTTGCCCTTTCTTGATGTATTTATAGGTTCTCCAACCCATATGACCGTTGGTGTTAAGAAACTAGCCGTTGGAGACTATTTCTAGCCGTTACAGCCTTCTGGAACAAACATAATGTATGTTGCACCAAGCATGCATACGTTGTCTGCAAATCCTTCAGCAACGTACGTTGAATCTCCTCTTCGTAATTGTGACTTCACTTCATACGTTGTGAATGTATGACGCACGTTGTTAAGGATCCAGTAGCCTCTGTTTGCATTCAGCTCCATGTCTACGGCTCAAACCTCTAAGGCCAACAAGGTTGATTACGGCTCATACCTCTAAGGCCAACAACGTTGATTACGGCTCATACCTCTAAAGCCAACAAGGTTGATTACGGCTCAAACCTCTAAGGCCATTACAATGTTGTTTTCCATAGGTTCGCAACCAACCTTCCCCACACTCTCAAAGTGTTTGTAAAAACATTTACAAAATATTGAAACTCTATGCTAGGAGTAAATGTTGACACAATGCTCTTGATTTTCTCTCTAGCTTGATTTTGGTGTTTTAGGGGTGATGGAATGATAAAAACATTTTAGCCTTGAAAGTATATGGTCATCCATAGTTTTTCTGTCATTTCTTAATGTATTTATAGCATTTCCAAACCATATGACCGTTGGTGTTGATAAATTAGTCGTTGGAGACTGTTTATAACAGTTACAGCCTTCTGGAACAAACATAACATACGTTGCACCAAGCCTTCATACGTTGTCTGCAAATTCTTCAGCTTCATGTACGTTGATCGTTCGTGACGTACGTTGATCATAGCCACATCTCCAGATGATGTACGTTGAATCTCCTCTGCGTACGTTGTGACTTCACTATGTACGTTGTGAATGTATGACGTACGTTGTTAAGGATCTAGTAGCCTATATTTGCATTCAATTCCATGTCTACGTAAGTTGATCTTCCATAACGTACATTGCTCTTCACTGTGACGTACGTTGTACCTCTATAACGTACGTTGTGGCACTTCCAGTGGCTTGATTTGCAATTCTGAGCTTTCCAACGTGTTCCACTCTATCTCAAATATTTTGCACATCATCAAAACACAAAAGGAACTTAATATTGATCACCCTTGATCCAACAAAATCCTATAATCCCCGGCAGCGGCGCCAAAAACTTGTTGAGCGCAAGTGCACGGTTGTTCAAGTAGTAAAGATATCGTTCCCACGAGGACTATGGATTTATCCACTAAACAATTTATCTTGAATTTGTTTGAGAGAATACAGTTGAGTGATTAATAAAATAAGAAAACAACAAGCATAAACTAAAATTCAATTAATGCTTAGCAAACAATCAATATCACAAGCTAGAAAATAACACTATCCATATTCCTTCTTAATCTTTCTAATGGGTTTAATGATTCTAAGGCTCTACATATCCAATACTTTTAGTTATCCTCTCTCAAGCAATAACTAACTATCGAATTAGATAACAATAGTGAAATTTTAATCTCTTAATTACCCATTCCAGCTCAAGTTATGCCAATTGACGTATTCAGCAATCCTTAAAGCAATTATTTAATCCTCACGATCTCTCAATGATTCTTAACTAAACCGATGTTTATAGGTCTATTATGCGTCAAATCTCATTGCTCATATAACACAAGTAATCCAATTCAATTTCTCAATCGTAATTAGAACAAGTAATTCAATAAACATCGCAAAACTTAATATTAAACCCAAAAGATTAACATAGAAGAAATGCTTCAAGAGTTAATTCCTACAAAAGATTTAGCTATCCATGATGACAAAAGTAAATAAAACAATAATGATAAACAATTCAATCGCAATGAATGAGTTCTAGAGAGGAAGAAGAAAAACTCTTTGTCGTCGCTTGAATTCTTCTCTTCGATCTTGACTCCAAGACTTCTCCCTTGATCTTCTTCCAAAGTGAATGGAGAATGGAGCAAAATGTGTAGTGAATTTTGTTGTGTGGCAAGATGATGTTCTTCTTCCAAAAGAGGGGGTTTTATAGCATTCCCCTAAGGTTCCCTCTTAAATTGCCCCATGAATATGTTTCAATACACTTTAGGTAAGTTACAATTGAATCCCTCTTCAATTTCTCCAAGTGAAAATCGTCCTTTTAATTACTACCCAGTTCCTCTCTGTTGAGACAAATGTCTCAATCGAGACATTGCATCAAGTTTTTTCTTCTCTCAGTTGAGACTTTTGTCTCAAGTGAGACAAAATATGTGCACATCAATGTCCTCTTTAATTTGCATCTTTAAGATATGCCACCTACACCAAATTTCAATTAACACATAAGTAACCTCAATCATCCACTACTTAACCAATTAAAATCACAATTAAAAATCACTATTAAACACATAAAAATGGACAAAAACTTAAAATACCTATAAAGACACACATTTACTCTAAAACTAACTCCTACAACCCACTAATTCACACATTAACACATGAAATAAAACAATAACAACACTTTAAACACCAACAAAATTAACCAAATTTCACACTTATCACTGCACAGAACAGTAAGGTTCATATTAATTTTTTAAACACATGTTATTTTTGTACTTTTTTTAATGAAATAGGTAGACATATCCCCCCCCTTTGGACTTTTATATAAAAAATATAACATTTTTCTCAAAAATATTATCACACATCTTCACTTTTGAATTTTGCTGAAAAAATATCCCACCGTTAGTTCATTGCTTAAATTTATTGTTAAGTGCTAACATTGCATGCTCACAAAATGTATTTATTGATGTAGCATGCCACATGGTTTAAATTTTGTGATAATCGTAGCATGCCATGCTAAAGATCTCATGATCAGGTTCTTGCAAATGCACACGAATCGATGTAGTTTTACCTAGGAGTATTCCAAAGGATATCGAACCCAAAAGAACGAGTACTAATGGTAATCAATTCGTATAACAAAAGCAATAAATAATATGATTTGATTTTGGAGTTTTTTATTCAAATACAATATTAATATATCAAGCAAGTAACAAAGAGAATAAACAATCAATTAATAAAGCGTTAGCAATTTTGAGATTTCAACTAAAGACTCCTATTTGCTAGATTAATGAATAGAGTTTTGGGATTGAGTGTTCTCTCACAAAACACACTAGCCTCTCAAGGTCATCTAAGCTATGCCGACATTCATTACAAGGGTTCTCTCGGCCTCAACTAAATAAACTAGACTCTTTAAGCAATTGGGGAATTTCATCAAACACTTCACATGCATAGAATATGTCTATCCTAAATCATACAAGTTTAATGCTTTTAGACTTCACATAACCTTCATCTCTCTATATTTCAACTAGGTTTATCAAAACTATCATCAAAGTGATCAAGTTCAACAATAATCAATCAAAACAAGTCATTAAATCAAATCCAATTGCAATAATTCAAATTAAGAACATAAATCACAATACTCATTAATCAAACTTCAAATATTGAACATAAAACAGAAGACTCATTTATAATTATAGAAAATAGTCATAAATAGTCTACATCTCTAAACTCTATCAACAAATCTAAGCTATCATGATTGACATAAATAAAAAGTAACAATAAAAATAAACATAAAACATGGTAACCAAGCTAAAAGGGTAAAGAGATAGAGGAAGGATGGAAGCCAATGACTCTTGTTCAATGTCACTTTGAGAGAATGCTCAAAACCTTCAAGCTCTTCTTTTAATCTTCAAACCCTAATTTTAAATCCTAAATAGAATTTTTTTTATGTAAAGTGTGTAGAGAATCCCCAAAAACGGAAAATAAAAGGTTGACTTTTTCTTTAACCTTCAGGGTGTCACTGCTGTGAAAAATTTTTGTCCACGTTTTGGCTTGAATTTACAACTACACAGACAAATCCACCATTACATGGTCGTGCAGTTGCATGTGTAATAAGACACGATCAACCTTAAATTACACTGTCAAACCTTAAATTTCACGGGTGCACCTTCAATTACATGGCCAAACCTCTTTTGTGCACTTTTTCTTCAATTTCTTCACCAAATCATGAGTCGGTTCAAGGCATTTTCACTTTGCATCATTTTTGCATCATTTTCAACTCATTTTCTTCAATTTATATTATCCTACCAATATTATATATTTCACCATAAAAACATGATTTATAGGATAAAAATAACCACATTCTTACTTGATTAAATACATAAATTTAGGATACATCATCTCACATCACCTAACTTAAATTGATCTTATCGATTTTATAATTAAGAGACACATATATCCCTACAAGACGTCTTTTGAAGTAGAGTTAAGTTTCATTTAAAATGGAATCAAAGCCATGCTTAGTGTAATGTTGGGCGTCTAAGAGCTAAAGATGTCCTATTCCTAGGCACCCACAAATGTCTAGCCCTCACACAACACCTATGTGAGATTGGTCGTACAAGACTTTTTTAGGGTAGAGTTAGGCCCATTTAAGATGCCACGTGTATTGGACTCTTGGAAAATGATACATACATGGTCGATGACATGGTGATGATGTATATAGTGAAAAAAACCCTTTTTGAGAAAGAAACTCGATGTTTTAGAAACCTATGTCAAGAACGACGTCATTTTTTTTTAATCCGGACCTCAAATTTCATTAATAATTGGCTTGATCAAGGACTTTTTACTTTAAATAACTATTATTCTGTAATTAAATTATTTTGGTGTTTGTTTGATGTAAGTTTAGTAGATTGTACAGTAAAAATATATTTTTTAAAAAATAAATTGCAATATTTTACAAAGAAAGAAAATATGTCTCAAATAAACATGAAATATCCTAGTAATTTATTCCTCTCCTCACCACAACTATGAATCGATACATTTGATAGGGGAATAAAATAGCTTGCTATAAGAAAGTGGTTTTGAAGCATAATTAGAGTGGTGAAACCATAATTACTGGCTTAACAAACTGCACTTATGTGTACCAGATAGTTCCCAGATGGGAAACAAAACATTGGTAAGAGGTGTTAAGATCCCATGTGGACGATCTGTAACTCTACCTTTTTTACTGTCTCCAATATTCAATCCTATTATTTTATTTTGGTTTAGATTTTTATGTTGACGAGCATGTGAAAGAAAGTCACTTGATGTTCGAGACTTTTTGCTTCTCAATGGATAACACAATTCAGTTATTATAAGTTCAAGTTTCAATTTCTTTTGTAGAAAATTTTACTTTATGTAATCCTTTGAACAATAAACAATAAATCGAGGTTTATTTTTGTGAATCAACATCTAGAGTTACTTACACAGTATAGCACAAATAAAACAAAGATTTTTAAAAAAGGAACCCCACTTGTTTTAATTTAAAAAAAGAAAATGCGCTGAAAATTTGTCTTAAATACCACCACATTGAAACATGCTCCCAAAATTGGCAGAATCAACATAGATAAAACTGATTTCTCATCCAAACTCTCGTCCCCTATCTCTTTTGGTTTCTCTCTCCTTCTCTGTCTGGATCTGTCTGTCTGTCTATCTATCTCTCTCTCTCCCCCCTTGATTTCTCTCTCTTTCTCTTCATCTCTCTCTCTCTCATTTCTTCCTCTCTCATCTCTGCACAGTCAACCTTATCGTCATTGTCTTCGTCAACCACAGTCGCGACCATGGTGACTTTACGATCTCGTTGCGAAGAGACCACTAGATCAAGACAGAAACAGCCAGCTCGTGGCAAATTCTCTTCCTTCTCCACCATCTCCCCTATGAAAACCGCTAGATTGCGACGGCTTCACTTCCTTCTGTTCATTATTTGTTGTCTCCACCTAAGGTTCAGTGTCCGCCATCACTCAGGTTAATTCGCGACATACGTCTAATGATCTCCAGATTTGACAAGATAAGGAGTTGCTTTCATCAATCCATTCTCTTTGGTGAGTAACGCAAACAAATGACGATAGTAGAAGGAGTGGTGGCGGCTAGATTTCCCAAACCATAGCTACTGCAATATGTTTTTTTTATTACACTCTTTGTCCTTGGACTTTTTGATAATTATAATATTAGTACCTCTAAGTGTGAAACTACACAAGTAAACACTAAAATCTATTAAATTATTTTAAAAAATTATAAACATCTTGTACACCTATATACATGAATGTACACTTGTGTACACCTAAAATTTAGGTCGTATATATCATGCCCTTATACTATCCATGTCATTGGAACTTTAATCATAAAGTCACAAATTATCATATACCATTGTGAAAATCTAGAAAGATAACATTTGTTTTTTTTACACAAACAAAACCATATATATCTGAACAAGTCATATATATATATATATATATATGGGGGTGGGGGGGACAACTTCAAAATTATATACATATAAGTCAAAAGACATGACTAACTATATATATGCAAATGCTAAGCAGGAGGTAGTCTAGAGCACCAGCTAGCCGACCTGTGGCTCATGTCACTATCTACAAACTCTTAGCTCAAGTCAAGCAAATAGATATATTAGCAATGGTAACCTGAAAAATATTTGTACTTTATATGAGTCGCAACTCAATGAGCATAAATCATCATAGATCAAACTCAGGCAAATATAAGCATATAATGAATAATAGATTAATTGTATCATATAAGCATATGCATATGCAACTATATTCCTTTTTATATGTTGTGACCAAACAAACCATGTATCGCCTCGGGATTTATGTATACCACTGTGTGGTTGTCTGGCCAGCACTGTATGAAATTTGACCCGAAGGTCTTCTGTGTATTTTACGAATACAAAAGCATGATGGTCACAATACCTTTATTAAGTCATGTGTGAATGCATCAACATGTGAAACATTTGATAATCAATGTCTATGCAAAATCATCACGTTCCATATAAACAATATGCATTCTCAACATATACATTTAACAAACCATATGAAGATTTTCAACATATAACATGTATCACATAAATTCAACTAGTCACCCAACATGTCCATGTAATCATATTGATATCACATATTTGAATACAACGCATATAAGACACATTTGAATCTAATCTCCAGTTTATACTCACCTTTTCAAGATAGATAGTATGTCCCGTTACCGTACTTGGGCTCCTTTTCAACGCTTCTCGATCCTATAACATGTACTCAAATTATTCAAATGTGGAACCACAAGGAGATGCCCTCACAAAGTAAGATGTTAATACTAATTGCACTATGGAAGAATGTGATGCAAATCACAATGATTGGATTGCCCCTTTTTTCTCACTGTATGTCCATTATCTTATGGATATGTTAACCAATCTGTTTATTGGAATGCTCAAGGAGTAGAAAATAGAAGTTTCAAACTTGCTCTAATGGATTGTATCCGAATGCATAAACCGCAATACTTGTTCTTACTGAGCCACGAATCAATGGGATTGTGATGGACATAGTATGTGATTCCTTTGCTTTTGAAGGTATAATAAGGATCAAAGCGTATGGCTTCAAAGGTGGAATCTAAATGTTGTGGAAAAACATTTTATCAAGGTGATGCCTCTCTATGCACACCTTAGCATTTGACATGAAAGCTAACTATGGCAAAAGGAAAATCTTAGTGCTTCTACGCTATTTGTGAATGCTTAAACCCAACAAAAAGGAGGAAATGTGGACTGATCTCTTACTAATATCCTTGACAATCAATGACCCATGGCTTATTGCAAAGGACTTTGATGACACATCTACAATACTTGAGCACACAAACTGGTGATTTTTGGGGTGGTACTTAGGAGTCCTCATTGAGGACACCTTTAATAAATTAAGTAACTGATGTTCAAATTAAGTAATTTCAGCAACAATTAAGTAACAGTTATGATTATTTAATTTATCACAAAATTAAGTAACCGATCAAAATTAAGTAACCGGTGGCCAAATTAAGTAACGACATCCAAAATTAAGTAACTTTTTTAGCTACAATTAAGTAATCACCTCCTCAAATTAAGTAACAGAGTCTGAAATTAAGTAACTCGAGTCCTCATTGAAGACTCCTTTTAAGAGTCCTCATTATAGTATTATCCTGATTTTTGAATCAAAACTAGCCCAATGTCAATAAGCCGTTATTTTTTTCTATTAAGCATCCAAATGGCACACCCACATGTAAAGTTGATAATATGGAGTCTAATTTGTAACAAACTTTACTGTGAACACACAAAAAAAAACTAAAATTAAAACCCAACCTAAATAAAACGAAACACTAACTTCCCATCCCATCTCACAAACAAAAAACTAACCCAACCTATCTCAAAATCCAAATCCTAACCCAAAAACACAACCCCTTCTTCTTAATCAACATCATCATCTTAAAAAAAAACTCCTCAAAACCTAAACCCACCAATAAGCCGCCGACAATGGAGAGCTACACTAGTTCCAAATGCACTGCCGTTTGTCTCTACCGTTCAATGCCAAAGAGGAGTTGAAGAATTCAACCCATACTCCGACGAAGCAAAACGATGCAACTATCTCTTCTTCCCTTTGTTTTAGCATTCGATTTATTGTGCTCGATTTTATTTGTTAGATGGCTTTAGATTTGTTGTATTCGATTTGATTTGTTTTTTTTTAAAGTTCGATTTATGTCAATCTGGTTTATGAGGCGACAAAGAAGGAACAAGGAAGGTTTGAGTTAGGGGTGCACAAAAAAATAAACCGAACCAAAAAATTAACCAAATCGAATTGGATCGAACTGAAGACAAAAATAAAGGATAATGGATGATTATAGATGTTGAAATATAAAAATCGAAAGAATCGATTCGATTGGCAGTTTTAGCCTTTAAAAATTAGAACTGAACCAAACTGAACATATATCTACTACATAAAATGCCACCGTTTTTTATACCCTTATATGTTATACAAGTTTGACTCATGTAACCCTATTTTTCTTTCACTCTTTGTCCACTGCTCACTCAACCGCTGCTACTTCACAGTTCACTCTCTCTCTCGACTCTTCTCCACAGCTCTGCTCCTCTCTCTCGCCGTTCACTTCCTCTCCGCCGGAGATCTCCTTCAGGTAATCTCCACTCCTCTCTCTCGTCGTTCTCTTCTTTCTCATCTTCTTGGTATGATCTCTTTGAACTTTTCTTGGTATGGTTGGTTTGTTGGAGATTTTTGCAAATTTGATAAATGTTGGAAATTTCCCAATTTATTTCTTGTTACATTTATTTGTGTGTCGGTGGTGATGAATTATCCGATTTATGAATTCAAGTATGTCTTGTTTTGTCCACTTTAGCTCTCTGCTCCATATCTCGTCTTGTGTGGTTTTTGGATTTGAATGTTCAGAATTTGATCTAAAATTGGAGCCACGAAACTTAAGGAAATATAGTTAATAATTTGATTGTTTAATTTCATTCTATTTTCATATTTTGGAAGAAATATTGTTGATATTAGGGATGGATTTCGGGGCTAAAAAATGATTATTCAAGTATATGGAAGAGGGGTTTGATTGTTTGAAGAATTAATTCTTAATTGAACTAGTTTTAAAATAGAAGTTTAAGAAAAAACCAAAGTTCCTTAAAGTTACTCTTCCAGTAATGTTAGTTGATTTGCACAAATGAAGATAGAATCTAGGATTTTAACTTTCAGGTCAGGAGACAATAGTTTCTTTGCTTTAGTGGGACTTTGCTTTATGAGAATTTGTGACAGAAACATGTAACTTATTTAGGAATTGCAATCGAGTTTGTTGGATATCGAGTGTTATTGTTCCAGATAACAAGTAAAATATAACAAGTTTCTTTTTTTTATGACAAAGTTAATCTATGCATTTTTTTTTTCTTTTTAGATATGTTCAGTTTGATCAATAATATTTTGACATTTTTTTTCTTTTTAGATATGTTCGGTTTCATGATTTCAATGCCAAGAAAACTCTAATTGATCAACTATCTGTTGAATTCATATGTCTGTTTGTACTTGTTGCAATCCATTAATATATACATTAGGTTAAGATGTCTAAGCCTAATGAAGGAGAGGGATCAAGAGGTGAAAGGTTGCCTACATTATTTATCGAAGTGCCACATATTTCTTCAATGAAGTGGACTTATTTGACATTTTTATTTGCTTTATCAATTTAAATCTGCACTAATTTTATGAATCTTAAACATGAAAGTTTTTTGCCGTATGGTGATTGTTAAAGCTTGGATGGTGATTGTTGACGCTGAAAATTTGACTTTTTATGTTTAGTTTGGACTTGGTTTTATTGGATTATATTTGTTGAGTATGAAAATTTGACTTTTAATGTTTATTTTGGATTTGATTTTAGTTTAGATTGTTGATGTTAATTTAGAATTTAATTTGATTTTAAATGTTTTATTTATTTTTTTGGACAATCATTTGTTGTATTAAGATTTTGAGGTGGAATATTATTATTTATATAAATGTAGTTTTTATTTATGTTTTAAACCAAAAAAATCCAACATGCCCCGAAAAAAGGTTTTGAGAGGAGAAATTGAGAAGAGAAGGATGTTGTTGTTTCTTTTGAGGGAAGGAATAAAGAGATGGAAAGAGAGAAAAAAAAAAAGAAAGAAAAAATGAAAAAGAAAGAAAAGAAAAGCTGTACAAGAGAGAGTCACTTTCAGATGGAGTGGCGGTGGCATATAAAGGGATCTAGTCTATCACAAAGCATCCAGACGGTACTCTCTCGTTACAACCAACGGTTGTTCTAAGTAGTAAAAATCTTAAAAAGAACCCAACCAAGCCAGGTTGGTTAAAGTTGGGAATTGGAAGGCTTTGCTTGAATGTAAATGAAAGGGTTTAATTTTCTTTCTTTCTCTCGTCTGGGTTTTTGGTGTTTTATCTGACTTCGTGTGTGTGTGTGTGTGTGATTAGGTCAGTACAAGAAGAGCAGCTAGCAGACGCGCAGTGATGAGATCACAGAGATCTTTAATCTCCTCTGACCAAGCACTGTCATCCTTACCACTGCTGCTGCTTCTGCCATCAAGGTCTCATCTTACAGGCCAAACCACCTCCTATATTTACTCTTCCCTCTGTCACTAAACCATGAAAGAGCTTCAAGAAATTTCGCTAGAAAACTCATTTTGAGCAGAGAATTGGTGTCTACACTTGTTTTGATCTAGTGGGTATTGACCAAAATTTATTTTTGGTGTGTGTGTTGGGTAGTACTTTTAGAAAAGGTGGAGGCTCAATTACCAAAACTTTGGTAGAAAGAAATGGGTTAGGCCAAATTAAACTTCCATTGGGAGGTGGGTTTGGGTGTTTTTTGAGTAATTGTGTGGGTGTTTGTGTGTGGTGGTGGGTGGTGTGGTGGGTGTGTCATGGAAGTGGAAGA
>CAODLS012011291.1:0-16408 GCA_948243855.1 Flueggea neowawraea
TTGTAATTGTTTTCACGTTTCCGGTATTTGTATAAAAACCCTTTGATTATCAAAAACTTGTCAAAATCCTTAAATGAGATATATATATGAATAATTATTATTAGTTTTGAAACAATGGAATTATTCAGATCGAGGATCAAACTGATCATATTTTTCGTTTAAAAAGAACACGTGCGTATCCATTGAAAAAAGGATGAACATGTACATGGAAATGGATAGAAGTTGCAAACCAGAACAACCTAGCTAGCTAACTAGAACTTACGATGGAGTTTGGTTAGCTATAGTGGTTCACAAAATATCCAATCTTTCTCTGAACCTGAAAGAACCCAAAGATTAGCATATCCTGTCAAGAATCTAGTGGCGGTGTAAATGACAAAATAAGCATGATTTTAATGATCATGAACAGCCACATACAAGTACTAACAGCACTATCTACGCCCACCTCAACTTTCTGTGATTTCCGTGCCACCTCACAGGTATTCTCCAATCTGCTTACTGCTTAGTGCATTTTGATACATCAATATAGAAAACTGAAAGAGATATGGAGGCAAAATCAACTTGCTTGGAAAATTTAGCTACGCTACCATATCTGCCGCATATCTTTTGTGACAATGTACAGCAACAAAACCCATATTCCTCTTGGTCTATCAGATGCATGCACATGTTAGGAGTATCATGAGTTTCCAATTCCAACATCATAAGGTTAAAAAATAAAAACTCAAATGGTAATAAGTAATTAAATCGACAGAACCAATATATTTATAACTTATTGATACTAAAGTGAACTCTAATATCAAAAAGTCGTGAGTTTAATTATTGGTGAAAGCAAATAAAATAACTTATCAAAAAAATTATTGGATCGGTAGATTTGTGTAAAGCTCTAAGTTTGAATTTGAAGCACAAATTCTTTTAACCATTTCCTATATCTCTTTAGGAGCAAGTACAATAAATACTAGAAAATAATTTGAGTTGTCTCTACAATTAAAAAATCCAGAGTTTAATTTCTGCCTTTTTACAAATGAAAAAAAATGTTAGACCCGAATGCCTGACAAAAACATGTTCCAAAATACTGACCATAAGAGTGGGTCACTGCTGAAAATGAGTTGTATACAAGTGTATAAACCGTCTCTGCTAATTTTCACTAATGGTTATGTAGATTGAGGGCATGAACATTTCCAGTGTGGAATAAAAGTGGAGTAAGACTTCGTATACGATTTGAATGGAATCTCTGAGCTTTCATTCAATCTGATATATGCAGATGAGTGAATTTAGTGCCACCACATATAAGGAGGGTAAAGCAGTCGTCATAACTGAGATCGTGCAAAGTTTGATGAAAAGCCATTTTCAGTTCGATGCCCGTACCAAATGTGGTCCATTTTGATATTAAACCTGAAATTTGCATGTTATTCTCTCTCAATTGGTTGGTCTATGAACTTGTAAAGAATAGATGTACCACAAATTGTTGACTCTGTTTGGATTACATGCCAAAAAATCGAAAATTTAAATTACAAAGAAGACACTTATTGGAATAAGAGAAACCTTTAATATTATAATTTTCGAAGTATCACTTGCTATTTGCACCAAAAATAGTGAGACAATTTAAAAAAAAAATTCTGCATTCTATACCTACTGTATTATATGGAAAAGGGATATATGTAAATTAAGCTGCAAATTTATTAGTTGAGAGATAATGTAATTTAACAATAAAAAACTTTACAAGCAAAAACCATGCACGTATAACAATAGTCGAGATTCGATCAGAAACCATTAATTTGTCAATTTTTGTTCTTCTTTTTCGTTCATTTTCAGCCTGACTGAGCTTGATACTTGACAGGGACATATCAATTTGTAAAATTGATTTCAATAAGGCCCATTCACGTTTATATCATAAACAATAAGAAAAATCATTTTGGAACGATCAAATGAAACTGATGCATGATTAGGTTATCATTAATTATGATTGCACACATTAATAATGGCGCGACGACCGATTATATATTCGGAAATAAGACAGACGTTTCAAACCAGTTTACTGGAGTGATTTAAGAGAGACATTTTGCTTACTTTAGACAAGATAAAAAACGATAATTTTAAATTTAGCTGCCAAAGTTTTCTATCCTGTCTGCAACTTGTTGATGCTAAAACAAAACTTGAAGTTCAAATGCGACAAAACAACTAGAGGAGATTCGTTTATAATTTTCTGCAATTTTGTTTTGCAGTACTGTAATTAATGTATGGCGTCAATTTAATTCGCTGTCGGAGGACTATTCTATGATGGTAATATCTTAGCAATTTGATGAGTCGATGCTAGTATAATTTTCGCCCATGAAATCGTCCCAAGTGAATTATAACACATTTAACGGATACTCTTGAGTTTATTAATTTTAATATCGTTTGAAGTACTAAGAGGTCGAAAGTTTAATTTTTATAAAAGTGACAATGTCTCTAACAATAACAATAAGAGGCGTACCAAAACAAGTCTAACTAGATGACAAAAACTTCCACGCCACAAAAACTACTGCAGCAAACATTGAATCGTTTGTTTTGGAAGGGTTCAGACACTGTTGGAGGAGCGGGTCCATGAGTTCTCTTAGCATGCGGCTGTAACAATAATTGAATGGACTCACATAGAACCTTCCACACAATTTTACACACAGATATCTTTTGTAAAATTTCCAATTTCAATAATCACATATTTTTTTACAAATAATTAACTTGCTAATTAAAAAAGAAAGAGACTAATATGGTATGGAGCAACATAAATGTGAAAAAAGCATGTCCATATTCAGATTTCCAAGATAACCATATCATATAAACTGTTACATTAATGACCTGCATAGAAGGGTCCATATCTATATATCTCTCTTTATATCCCCATAACTCTTATTCATATATGGTCCTAAAGTGCTGATACCATCCAGCATTACATGTACATAAGCCTAAACTTTGCTAGAACTTATTTCGACATTATCATTGTAAGGCTTATCAGCTTCCACCAACGTTGTAACAGCCTTGTAACGGTATCGATGTGCACAGTATAGATAATAAACTAAATTAACCACCCCCATTATTGCCAAAATGTAGTAGAAATAATCCAATCTACCTGCATTAAGATCTTTTGTCAACCAATCAGGATGGCTTTTAGTTCTTGTGCATTTGTGCACAATTGTGATTACCATGGTACTAAGGTAACTAGCACCCGCAAAAGAGCATGAAAATAGAGCATTAGCGATACTCCTCATGTGCTCTGGGAACTGTTTGTTGTAAAATTCAATTTGTCCGATAATATTAAAGGCTTCACAGAATCCCATTAGTATAAGTTGTGGAGCTAACCAGAAGACTGACATTGGTGGGGCATTAGGGTGTGATAGAGCCATTGACCTTCTCTCCTTCTCGACCATGCCAGCCGCAACCATTGATAAGATAGAAAACACAACTCCAAACCCAATTCTTTGCAAGAGTGTGATACCACCTTCATGTTTTGTGATTTTTCTTAAGTTGGGTATAAGAATCATGTCGTAGAATGGGAGCCATAACCCTATTGTTATCATTGATATGATTGGCATTGAACCGGCCGGGATTTGAAATTTTTGTCCGAGATGTCTGTCCATGACTAATGCTTGTGACAATGTGAATGTTCCTTGTTGTGCAATTGCAGTGAGACTAACAATGCCAGATATTGATATTGGGATCACTCTGATAAGACATTTCACCTCTTCTACTGCTTGAATAGTACATAATCTCCAAGGATTTGCACAAGTGCCATCTAGATTTATGTCATTTTCTTGAATCACAGCTGCCTTATTCAAGAACCTGACCATATGAAATTAGTGAATAACGACAATAAAATTGTTCTAGAAACAAATTATTATTGTAGGAATATTCACATGAATTATGCATGTAACCACAAAAAAAAGTGTAGGATATGAGCATATTAGGTGGCAGACACAGGTTACCCAAATTGGTAAGCCTTATTCAACTTTTTAATATTTTATAAAATTATGATAAAAACAAAAGGATAGTTTAACTACACTTTTCAATCATCAACATAATCCTTTCAAAAAAAAAAAAAATATATATATATATATATATATATATATATATATATGTGTGTGTTTTTTTATAAACTAACTAGTTTTACCTCCGGACATTGTTCCAGGATATATGACTCTATTTTTATTTTCTATAAATATTTAAGACTATAATAACATTTATTTTATATTAAAAATATATAAAAACATAAAAATTAAAATTGAAGTTCTCATAAGATTTGTTTTCATAATTTTTTATTTTTTTAATAAATAAATTGAATATTAGTTAAGATATTGAATATCTTAATAAGAACTATCACATGTCATGCAATTAAAATGTCAAAATAATAGCTTGTCAAATGTCAAATTATTATAAAAGTGTATTCGATTTTTATATGTTATATAGATTTGGACAATCTTTAAATATCATCTTCAAATTAACATAATTTAATTAATGCAACTTATAAAAAAATAATTAATGCATTTGGTAAGATTAATTAATGCGCAACTAATCTATGCATAATTGTTCTTTAATGACTTATTATCCACGGATTTTGAGGCAATTGTGGAAAGAAAATCTTTTTACTTGTCAAGAAAAAGAAAAGATCTTTTAAGACAAAGATATTATACCTAAACTGATTGGTACGAGGAAGCTTTGACAAAACAGTTTTCTTTGTCAACGGAGGATCATAATAAACGCCATTTATATCTTTCTCTCCATCATGATCATCATCAGGAAGCTTAACTTCATGTTTCTTATAAGCAGCAACAAAAACTTGAGCAATGTCAGAAAAAATGCTACCTTCAGGCTTCACATGAACATAAATTTTGGTTCCAACAAAGAAAACCACAATTGCACATAACATCAACATAGCGGGGATTCCAAATCCAAGAACCCAGCTGATAGAATCTTGAATATACACCACCAAGGTCAATGTTATGAGAATGACCACAGTGAATGTGGTGTAGTACCAGTTGAAAAAACTGTTAATCCCTTTAATTCCTTCCTCAGTTGTAGGGTCAAATTGGTCAACTCCAAATGGAATATTGCATGGCCTAATCCCACCTGTGCCTACAGTTATGAAGCCTAATCCCATCAGCAACACACCCAATTGTGTGCCGTTGGGTTTTGCACAATGAGCTACAAGTCCTGGTTTTTGTGGGTAGCATTTTGGAGGGTGTAGATAAGGTAACCATGCTGTTAATGTCAGAATCAACATTCCCTAATCATCAATAATTTAGAAAAAAAATTAGTGGCAAAAAATTGTCTTAAAATATCAATTTACCCCCATAAAATCAAGAAAGAGACGACAACGATTAATTTATTAAGAATAACATTGGAACTTGATTGCTTCAAGTTTTCAGTATATGACAATTGAAATGGAAAGTCTAGTTTAATTTGCAAAGATAATAATCAAATTTTTTAATTAAAACCTTGGATGTTTTAATGAAAATCAGAAAAAATTTAAGATGAAAGAATAGATCCAATTTCTCATTAATTATTTCCGTCGCAGCGTCATTAATATTGAGGGGTGGCGACATGATCATATTTGGAAATTGATGTCTAGAATATTAATTAATATGTGTGTAATAAAAAACTTTAGCTTCTTCCAAATGGCATTCTTTGTCATTATATGAATATATGAGAGGGAAAAGAAAAAGAAAAAACATTGGTGCTGTATTATGAGCGAACTTAAATGCTAAAAAACAAACACTATCGGAATGGACCGGAAGAATAGACTAAAATCAATGATAACAATGATTTGGATGAGGTTTAAAAAAGAAATAGTAAACGTTTGAACCAATGTCGGTGATGGCTGGAGAGAGCAGACATACCGGAAAAGCAGAACACAATGCAAAAGCAATAGTCTTGAACCTGCCCACATAAGTATCAGAGATGAAAGCACCAAGCAGAGGTGCAAAACTGTTAATACCAGACCAGATGTTGAGAAGGTTCGCCGCTAAAACCTGCTCCAGATGATACTCCCTCATCAAGTACACCATAAAATTTGACAGCAACCCAACTGTTGCAAGTCTTTCTAATGTCTCATTCCCTGTACATTAGATTATCAGTCTCATTTTATTTTCGTACATAAGGCTCGACTCAAATGAAAGACAAATAAAGTGAAGGAACCAATGACCAAAAGCAACACAACCTGCTAATATTATGGCCTTAAACGGAAAAAGTTGCTCAAAGGATGAAGAGAAAATGAACCATTTACCTAAAATATAAGGCATGGCTCTCCACCCTCCTGGTTTCCTCTTCTCCGTGCCGGAGGAACCATCTCCATGTTTTTGTTCGACTTTCATGTCTCTAATTGATGGTTTCTGAAAACCCTTTGCACAGAAATACACAAAATACGAACTAGCACCTTTCTTTCTCTCTTTAGCCACCTCCATTTTTTTCCTGCTGAACTTCTCTCTTTCACACACACAGAGACGTCTAGCTAGAATGGGAGCTGTTTTGAATGAAGCATTTCAATCAACAATGCTAAAACAAGAGCTAGAGTCACCAATGAGTTACTTGGGCAAAATAATAGCGCCAAGGTTGATGTATATATATATGTGTTATGTGTGTAAAGTAGGAAAAGGACAGGGATAGAAAGGACAGAGAAAGATAGGGGTGACTATGTGGCTGACGAAATGTGAGAGGAGAGTGATTGCAAAATTCACGGCCTAAGGACATAAACGTGTGTGGCCTTGTTGTGAGGCATAGAATTTCCACTGACAAACTAGCTACACTTGCTCTTTCCCGTGTTCAATTTGGTTTCTATACTCTTCTCTATCTTGTTGCCATTCTCTTCTCCGTTGATCTTATTAGGCTCTCTCCTCATTTCGCGTCATATATAATCCCGTAACCGTCTGATTCTATGCAATTTTTATATTTTTATTCTATACTAAAATGCAGTGAAAATTACCTAACAAGTCCTGAGGTAATTGAACCGGAACTCTATTTATTCAGAAGTGAGGTTCCATAATTCTACTGCACTGTAAGTTTGAAACTTTTCAAAAATACCTGTAAATGCACTCTTTTGATGTTAACTACTAACTGGGAAAGAAAGGTGACAGGCTACAATTTTGAGAGTATAAACTGGTGGAGAAGATATTATGGCATGTTTTACAAAGGGAAATTCTAAAGGCGTTTGGCAAAAAGTTGAAACATTAACAAAATTAGGCATTTCACTTTTTTTTCCTTCCAAAATAGATCAATTTTATTTACATTTAGTCTTCATTTGGATTGTTTTTAGTTTTTACTATTATTTTGTTACTTGTTAAGTTGTTATTTTTGGTTTCTATTGTATTTTTAAAAAAAAATCAAATTTTTGTAAATATTTTCACCTTTTCCACTCTTTATGTAATTAACATAGTACAAATCATATTATTATCCAGAGAAAATTTTGTCACAATAAGGAAGCATGCTCCAAATTGTTGAACATGCAATTTGTCCTAAAGTTGAAACATGTCTGCACAAGTTCAATATTATTATTCAGAGAATACGATTTAAGTATTGGGCTAATATCAAATACGGAGCCAGACAACAGACTAGGTGATAATTACGTGATACACCAACAAAAATTTGCAATATTTATTCCGTACAGACAAGTTTTGCATATTTCAGATACACTTTTTAATTTTTCTTCCGTACGAGTGTCACTTTTCGAATTTACGACGCGACTTTTCAAATCACACGGCGTCTTATTGATATGTTGTTGATTTGTTGTTGATATTTATATGTTGTTGGTATGTTCTTGATTTGTTCTTGATGTTTTCTATATTTACAAATTCAAAGCGTCTTGTTTATATGTTGTCGATATCTTTCTTTAAATGTTGTTTATATGTCAACAACAACATATAAACAATATATCAACAACAAATCAACAACATATAAATTATAGATTTGTTTATATATTATTTTCAACATAAAAAACAGCATATAAGTAAGATATCAACAATATATAAACAACATTCAAACAATATATGAACAAGAAACAAAATATAAACAACATATAAATATCAACAACATACCAACAATATATAAATATCAACAACAAATCAACAACA
Organism: Flueggea neowawraea; assembly: GCA_948243855.1. NCBI lineage: Eukaryota > Viridiplantae > Streptophyta > Magnoliopsida > Malpighiales > Phyllanthaceae > Flueggea > Flueggea neowawraea. The sequence goes on from CAODLS012011291.1 coordinate 8,094, forward strand.
TATAAACAAGTCCATAAATCTATAATATTGATTAGTGAGCAGAACGTTCAAAATTTAAAAAATGCGCTGCGTGAATATATAATTGACCAATAGACTAGCCTTCATGAAATGAGGCTTATGGTTAACGGCTCTATTCACAATTCCTTTAATGGGCCCTTGCCTCTGAGTCATTAACAAAATATTCGAGTTAATTATGTCAAGTGTTCCAAATATAATTTTAATTTTGATAAATAAAAATAAACTCAAAATTATTTGAAAAATACTAAATAGAGACATTTGAAGACTTTTGGAGATATTTGGATGTATTGAAAAAATGCTCAAATTTATTTTAAAAATGTCAGATGAAGATATTTGGAGACTTTTGGAGACATATTGAGACTTTATAAATCTGACGTTGTTTAGAGAAGTTTGGAGTGTGTTTCTATTTCTAAAAAACTGTTTGGGTTGTGCCTAAAAATTAATTTTTGTATTTCATTTTAGTATAATTGTGTGGTTTTTCAAAATATTCTCACGCCTAATTTATTTGAGTTAACTACACAAAAATAAAGCAAAAAGGATAACTTTCACAAATATCACAACATGTCAAAAAACACGACAAAAATAGCAACACGGAATAAAATATTCACAAAATATCACAATTAAACCGCGTGTTGACCACGCATTGGCCATACTCCTTTGACTAGTGAAAACGAGTACAACCCATAAACAAACAATAAAATGAGAACAAATAGAGAACAAACACTAACAAAAATAAGTATATGTCAAAACAGAGTTTTAAAAGATTAATTATCTCTTCATCACTTAGAAAAATGATGAGTACATCACAAAAAATGCTCACATTATGACTACGAATCATTAAAGACTTGTTGAGAACAAACGGGTACAAAAAGGTAAAAAAATGCTTACAAAAGAAGAGTACAATACTATGACAATATAAGTACAATGAGCACAAATGAATACAAAATAACAAGAATAAACTATTCTCAGTATTACAAATACGAAAATGAGTATAAAATAAGAATAAATTGAGTACAAAAAAATATAAAACGAGTACAAAATAAGAACGACCCGAGTACAAACGTGAACAAAATAAATACAAAATGAGAACAAGCAACAAATGTTCACAAAAAATTATACACTATGTACCAATTTGAGTTCATTCAAGTTTCAACTTTTTTTTTTTTATAAATTGTACATAAAGATACATAAATTTTTAAATTGTTTAGTTGATTTAATCTGGTTAATTTAAATATTTGAAGCTTGTTTATTATTTTGAAGACAGATTTTGTAATTATTAAATATTTTGGGGACTGTGAAAAAATTAACAATAAGTTTCATCTCTTTTGTGAGCTGCAGCTAGGGTTTACAAATCTTACTCGCCGCCGCCCCTATCCCATCGCCACCACTCTCTCTCATGTCGTTCCACCTTGTCCAGCCAACGTCTCTCTCTCTCTCTGCCCCTCTCCCTCTGTCTCTCTTTCCAGGTCGTCACGTCACGTCGCTAGTGCTTTATCTCTCACTCACCCTCATTATTACACTCTCAAACGTTAAATGAACAACACAACATATTTTTTTATTTTTTCTTTAAAAAAAAAGTGGAGCTGAGTTTGTTCACTCATTTATACGCATGAGGAATATTGGTAGCACTCACCGTCGTCCCTATTTTTAACACTCGCTTTTTGATTGGTCCATTTTATTATTTTTTTATTCACTCTGCAGAATAAAAAAAAATGGATCAATCAAAAATTGAGTGTTGAAGGAGATTGATCAAAGTGAGTGTTGTTAGTGTTTTCTAGGTGGACATAATTTTGGCATACCAATTTAGGTTGAAATTAATTGGGGGTGTTGAATACAAATGAATGCTAGCTCACAACTCATAAGTTTCATAAATGAATGGATATGCAGTGCCTAAATATGATCATCTTTACCATGCTCTGCTCATGTAATTAAATCAACAGAGTTCAAAGAGAGAAACAAATTAAAGTCAGTAGACAAGCGTAATTAAAGATTCAAACGACCTACCACATCTACAAGATTGAATTTCAAAACCAACCAAATATATCCATGCAAGATTCAAAGCGATTCATTGAACTGAGTTTGAGTACATTTAGCTGCAGCGAATCTGTCTTCGCAGAGTAAGCTAAGATTCCAGGGATTAAAAAGAGAAAATTTTGTCACAACAAGTAAGCATGCTCCACATTGTTGAACATGCAATTTGTCCTAAAGTTGAAACCAGACAGCACAAGTTCAATATCAGTATTCGGAGAAGACGGTTTAAGTATTGGGCTAATGTCAAATACGGACAGCCTCCATGAAATGGGGCTTTATGGTTAATGGCTCCACTTACAATTCCTTTAATGGGCCCAAGCCTTAGAGTCACTAACAAAATATTCTCACGCCTGATTTATTTGGCATATTTAGTTATATTCAACAGTTTTTATATAAAAAAATGAATGACTGCAATTTATTTGTTTTACTAAAACTTAAAAAGATCATGGTGCAAACAACAAATATGGTACAAAATTAATAATCGTAAAACCAAACTGGAAACTGCGAGATTCTTACAAATGAAAGAATCAAAAAGAATTCATTGGAGCATACATTCGCGAGACTGCAGCTTGTGCTTGGAATAGCGAGAAGGGACATGTTTCTTCTAGTAACACAAAGGACATTTGGTATCATTACTCAGGGAAGCTAGGAATCGCATCAAGTCAATTTGTTGTTGGGAAGGGTCGTCACGCACGTTTATAAAGCATTTGCATTTTTGTTGAAGGATATAGTTTTAAAGAGATGGAATAGAGGTGGATAGGGTCAGGTGCCCCCTCTGTGAAGACAATTAAATTAGTATTATATTTTGTCCTTATCATTAAGATCACATGCATCTCTTCTTGGGTAAGTGAGAGGGTTTGCTTCGTCCCAACCATCAAGAATTTAGGCCTTATTCAATGATTTTGTTCTTTTTTTTTATTAAAAAAAGAGAGTTGAGGATGATCAGTAGTAACATATCTTTGTTGAATGTTATCATGCAGACATTACCTCCCCGCTATAGAATGTTCCAGACCCATAATTATATCGGCAGCGAACTTGGGTTCGTGCACTAATGTGGTCACCGTAGCACCTCAATGAGACAAGCTTCTAGGTGAGACATTTTACTCTATTGCACGATACGAATCCTCGACTATCAGGACTACTTAGTTTGATGTCGCTCCTACTTGAACCTGTGTTGTGCGAACAAGTGTCATTCCCCCTTCCACCAGGCTACTCTCATAGGGTAATTTTGTTCTCTTTAACTTATTTCGACTTTTTTCATTTTTCACAATACATTATTATTTTTATTCAATAACTCTTCGTCCCGTGCTCCCAGCCATAAAAATGTAGTTCATATCTAAGTCTTTTATAAGCATTTCCTTTCTTCAAGTATAAAATTATATAGATTAACAATATGTGTCAAATAGACAATATCAATGTTAGATGAAGTTGTCAATTGGCGACCATCTCTTTAAATTAACTAAAATAATTGTGTTCGGAGAAAAAAAAAGTAAAATAATTATAAAAATTATGGTTCACAACATTATAAAAAATATTTTATTTTAGTTAAAAATTATTCTGCCTTATAAAAAATGTTACTATATCTTTATTTTTGTTTTCCAACAGAAATCTCCGCTTTCGAAATCGCTCTAAACTTAATAATTGAAGCGTCGAAGCGAAGCCCCCCCAACCTCATCCATACAGCTTCTATCGTATCCTGAATCCTTATTCGTTCCCATCACCGGCCCTCCCCCACCAAAACTGCACCGTTTCCACAATAAAACTTCACCTCCGCGGCACCACCACCACTCGCGCACTCGTTTATAAACAGTATTCTAACAATAAATAATCACTCACTTTCAGGCCTCACCTCGCACAAATTGACATACCAATCACACCAATATTAAATGCATGTTGCGCTTTTCGCGGGTATTGTTCGTTGCTTGGAGATAGCTCTCCCTGCCTTCCCATAAACTACGCAAAGCCCACACTTCCCTCGTCCTTCACCTGTTCGACGAAATGCCTGAACCATGTTCTCTTTTACTTCCGCACTTCCTCACCTCTTTCTTCCACCCTCCCTCTTCGCCAATTTAACCTGCCTCCATTGCCCGTGCTCAATCTTCCACGCCAAGAAGCAACAGAAGCTTCCACCTTTACGTTTTTTCGTCAACAAGGAATCATCCGGTGTGTTTCTTGACGGGAAGAAGAAGGGTTTTTGTTGGGGTTGTGGAAGTGGGTTTTTGAGGAGGTGTAGTAAAGATTGGGGAAGTGAAGGGGACTTGGCGTTGGAAGCGGAGATTTTGGAGTTCATGAAGACGTCGAAGAATCCGGAGGCCTTTCCCAGTAAGGAGTTGATTGATGCTGGAAGGATGGATCTTGCTGAGGCTAAGGTGGGTGGCTTGCTTCTGGGTGGGATTTGGACGGTAGTGATTGGGAGGATGATAAAATTGATTTGGGGTTGTCGAGTAGGGATAGGGAAAGGGAATGGAGTTATGTGGTAGCGCAAAATAGGAATTTGGAGGGCAATGATGTAGGGAATTATGAGGAAGTTGATTTCTCCCAGATTATCTCGTCTCCAACAGCTTCGTCGTCCGGTAGATCATTGTGAGGATTCTATTTCTTGGTTTATTCTTTGTGATTTTGTGGATAAATAGTTGAGCTTGTTATAGTTGTAGAGATTTTGGTTGTGGAGATAAGGGAAATAGCTTTGGCATATTTTATATAACCCCTCTTGTCTGTTCTGACTAGTTTATTTTGACTTGAACATGATTTGGTGGATATTGTACATCTGTGATTTTGTACCTCGACGAAAACAAGCCATGAGCCAGAAAATGGTGTTGCAAACTGTTAGTGCAGGGTATTTGTTTCACTATTGCAATTTGAAATTTGTGCAACAGTAGCTGGAAAGTCAAAAAATTCGTGTTATCTTCCATTCTTTTCCTTGTTTCTAACATCCAGCAGCTAAACAGTGAAGGATATTTCATTTAACTGTAACAGCAATTTCCTTTTCCCCCTTCCCATGTTTGTGAGTAATTAGTGAGTGATTTAATGCTTTAGAACTAATCTGAGAAATTGATGGGTTTCAACGCCATTTTCGATGTCAAGTTCCTGTAAAGTTCCACATTGTCTTTTCTTCCAGTCCTAAGTATCTTGGTTAGCTTTACACCCCCACGTTACATTTATTTGCAGAGAAACTGCTGCAAAAGATGATTCTGGTATTGAGGGTATTTTGAATCAACTGGTGAAAGAGAGGAATATCAATTTTGGGTTTGGTTTGAAAGAGAAGGAAAATAAACCTTATGTCCAAACTAGTGAGCTTGAACATGATTGGCTGGCTGAAAACTCAAATCATGTGGTAAGTTGGTTTGGTTAATCTTGAATGATTCGATCAATGCTAGCAAGAAAGTTAGCAGTATCCTATTTATTTGTTGCTAATTCAATAGTTTCCTATGGTGTTTTGTTTTAAGAGATATCTGCATAGCTATTGAGTTCATTTGACGCTATATTTGTATAAAGCTGAGCAGTTCTGTGCTCTGATCAATTGAAGTAGAAAACCTATCTTGATGCACAAGAGATTAAGAAGATGTTGGATGTTTGCTCTAGACCTAATTTGTAGTGTTTGTTACCTTGTAAAAGACAGTTGCTGATATAAAGAGAGAAGACAGACCTCCATCAGTAAACTCCAAACACAGTGCAATTAATGATTCAGGAGACAAGCTTGTTAACTCTAGATCTATTTCTAATACTGATAGTTTCAGAATTTCATTTAAGCCTGATATGTGGAGAGCATGGAGCATCCACAGGGCACGGTTTTCAGACATGGAATTTGAAGGTATTGGTTTGCCTGCTTTTAAGAGGCTTAGAACTTAGAAACATTTTGGATCTACTGATATATTTTCCTTTGTGATTTACAGCTGTTGAAATTTCTTCTAATGCAACTAGAACGGAGGGTGAGATGGATGCTTCGGTAGATGAAAAATTGATAATGAGGGAGGGTGGTGATGCATCTTTGAACGGAAGGAAAGAGTCGTTCCATGGTGGAATTAGTCATGATCAAATACAAAGTCGCCTTCAGCTCCTTGAATTAGAGCTCTCCTCTGTCCTTCACAGGCTGCAGTCAAATACCAGTGAAAGTGGGTCGGAGAAGGTGGTTCACAGAGCTATTTTGTTGTGTCTTAAAGAAGTATGTGTTTTGCAAACAATCAGTTCATCTGAACTCTGCATGATCTGGTGATTGTTTGTGCCTTAAAATGATACACCAACTTTGCTTATTAGTCAAAATGGCTCAGGAAAACAGAATACTTGTATTGCTGTCATCTCTGTCTCTGTCTCTCTCACTCTCACACCCACACACCCACACCCACACCCACACACACCCCCATGATGAGATTCTGCCTGTTTGCTTTGGAAGGAGTATTTTATGTGAATAATATGTTATAGGGAATAGAATCAAACTACATTTTTTTTCCTGATTGTCGTGGTGCATGCAGTTTCTTTAGAAAGTTTTATCATTTTATTAACATATACGAAAGCTTCAGAATGCTATTTTATCCTCTACTGTAGGGTGATGAATGCTCTTTTGCTGATTTTCTGAAGCTGTCTGACGCATGGGAGTTCCAGGAAAATGAGATAATGAATGCCCAGGATAAGTTACGGTCAATACGTGCAAAATTAGCTGTCTTGGAAGGGAAAATGGCTCTAGCAGTAATGTATGCAGAACTCTGTTTATCTAATCGCACACATTTCCATTTGTGTTGTTAAAATCATGTTCTTATGACAGTGATGCACAGAAGGTGGCGGAAGAGAAACAGAAAAGGATTGATGATGCTCGTAGAGCTTTGCGGCTTCTTCGTACTGCCTGCATAGTTTAGCCCAATGCTGCCACAGAGGTGCTTTTAGCCGGTTCTTTTGATGGTTGGACAACCCAGGTATGTTCCCATCTCAATTCGACCAGCTAGAAACTGAGGATTAACAAAACTAGCCACTCTAAATTACAAATAAAAGTGAGAAAATGTTAAGCAATTTTCCAAATATATTAGGATGAAAACTTTTTTCTCTTGGGTATCTTAGGGATTTTGCTCAAATTCTCCTAAAATAATGTCTTTTTACTCTTGATCATTATGGGTTAGGCTGTGTAAACTTTCTCTTCGCCTAATTCTTTTCTTACTCTGGATAATAAGTTGATATTGCTTTGCCGCAGCGAAAGATGGAGAAGTCAAATACGGGATTTTTTTTCTTTGTATTTGAAGTTGTATCCAGGAAGATATGAGGTAACTTTTTTCTTGCCTACTTATTTATTACATCAAAGATACCTTTGAATGAAAGTGAAGCATCTTGCCATTTTCTTTATGCTGCAGATCAAGTTCATAGTTGATGGTGTGTGGAGGGTTGACCCTTTACGACATATAGTGCACAATAATGGGTATGAGAATAACCTACTTATTATCACATGAGCACAAGGCCTGCGAGGATAGACATGAAAGTATATAGATCATCTTCCAGTATATACATACTGAAGCATCCGAGCAGAACATTTTGATAATTCTTTCTTTGCTTTGCTTTTCTCTTCTTTTTTCATATACACACATTGAGTAGCATATGTTCATTTAGTCATGATTCTTTTATTTCAGAAGATTAGGATATGCAGAAATTCAGTATTGTTAGTTGTGCTCTCTGACCTCTCTTCTTGTTGATGTAAACATCTATTTGTATAACAATTCCTTGCCACTGGTCTTAATTCTTTTTTTCAGTTTGTTTTTTTGGTGAACAATCCAACAATAATGCTATACAAGAAATGCAATTCTGGATTTTTTGTTTTATAGTAATCGGATTCGCAACTTCTAACGCGATTACAGATTACGATACGATTAATACGAATTTATTCTTGTGTTTATATCATGAAAAATTTAAGTGTGATATGTATATGATATGACATCCGGGAAGAAAACATGGAAACATTGAAGTAAGACAAGCAGAGCTGCCAGTTAAAAACTTGGAGCGAAATGTAGCTGGAACTAGTTTTCCTTGCCATCCACCATGGAGAAAAAAATTTACAGCCACCAATTGAAGAGGCATCACATTACATCTCAAAGTTCCATGTACTCTCAGCAGACAATTTAGGTATGCCTAGACCCTCTGCCAAATTTAAAGAAGCTGAAATCTGTTGCAGAAAACAAACGACCAGAACTCACAAACCTCGTCCACACAACTAATCTCAAATCAATAAAATCAAAACAACCACATACCTTAACTCTTCCTTCACTGTTCAAGGATGATTTGCAAGACCA
>CAODLS012011348.1:0-28463 GCA_948243855.1 Flueggea neowawraea
AGAAACATGCAAAATATGAAAGAAAATAGTTGTGGGGTGTGTTGCCCCATTACACTAATGAAATGGCTATTGAATAATGTGTTTAAGAGAGTATTTACATGTGGACTCTCTCGAAACCTAATCCTTATCCTAATAGAAGACCTAAAATAATAATAATAATAAAATTATATTATTCTAGCAATAAAAATTAGATTAAAAGCCTTCAAACATGTCCACAGGGCTTAAATCCCAAGGCTCATAAGTCCTAGCATACGGTCCAATGCAAATAAGTCAGCCTAGTCCACACTCTATCTACAACGTGGCCATGCTAGTCAACGCCAAAATACATCAAAACAACTCCATTTCTTCACATTTCACACACCATCCACTAAACAACCAAAAAAGCCAACAAGACATAAAAACACATAAATAACAACAATTTATAATGCAAAACAAATATAAAATGCAATATAAAATATGCATAAAATGCAACCTATAAATCTTGTTACAAGTAATCTATTTACTTGAAGGATAGCTAAGTTTTCCTTGTTTTGATTCCTTGAAAAAACAAGAGTATTTGACGTTTTATTTGTTTTGTTTCCATAGTAAAACAAGTGTAAAGGTTGTCTTGTTAGCCTAAAAAACAAGAGAAATTGTAGGAGGTTTCCTTCCACTTGTTAAGTGAGGTGTTTAGTGGATTCAAATTCTCAAACAAGGCTTAAGAGTGGACGTAAGTCAAAGAGGGTTGGACCACTGTAAAATCGAGGCTTTGTTTCTCTTTCCCTTTATCTCTTTCATTTTTGTTCTTGCCTAAATTTGGCATGGATTAAATTGCTTTTGTTTTTGTTTTCAAAAATATCAAAAACTTTCCAAAAGGTTTTAAAAGTTTGTGAACAATCTATTTGACACCTTATTAGATTGTCATCTTGGGACAAAAGTCTGGAATGTAAACTTCTGATAATTTCAGGTTTGAAATGTAGATGTAAGATAACGGGGGATTGAGTGGTAGTTTTTGGAAGCTTAGGGATTGATGTGTAAAATGCCAAAATTTTAGGGACTAAATTGTAATTTGTTTAAACTTGAGGGATTAGAAGTGTTATCTTACGACCTGCGTATTTGTCACAAAAGAGAGTTAGATACTCAATTGAAATAGGATTCTGACATCAGGAAAGGCTTGGGGACATTTATTCATATTTCATGCATACATGTATACTGTCATAGTCACCACGTTTGATTTCAGTATATATGATTTCAGCTCCGTGTAATTGTTAAGGTGACTAGTCATACACTAGTGGTGCGTAACTAGATTTTTGTGTTTGACATCCAAGTGAGTTGGATGGCATACTAAACACATAGATTGTGTTTTCAAAAAAGCTTATATTGTTTTTGATGTGTTGTATTATGCATATAATCTGGAATAATTAAAGGACTGGTAAATTCTAAAATATATTTAAATGAAATTGTGCATGATCAATCTTTATGTTGATATAATGAAGATATGAGCTATTATGTCATCTGTGATTATTTGTCTACTATGCATGACTGTATGTTGAAAAAATCTGTATGATTTGATATGGCTCGGGACTCCCAGTTACAAGGAGGTATAGCATTTGGTATATCACTGCTTAGTCAAGGCATAGTTACCAGACTTGGTGGTAACACTGTATGTCTAACTAGACACACAAGTTACGTGACAAGGAGTCCAAATAACATAATCAAATAAGGATGAATTGTATCATATATTCAGATAAGAGAAATTATCAGATAAGTCAGGTCTTGTGTTCGATTCTAAGATACATTTTTGAATATCATTTAAATTATAAAAATAATATATATTATACATGAATGTGTGTTGTTTTCCATCTATACTAACTCATTTTGAGAAGATGTTTTCGAATTATGATAAGTATATATGTATATGTATGCACGGTAATGTTATACAAGTATATATGTGTGTGTAGTATTTTTCAGAAATGTTTTCAAAACAGTTTATGTGAATACCTGAAGTCGCTTTAATGTGTTGTCCCTTAATGAGTTTTCTCACCTCTTTTCGTGACCTTAATATTTCAAGTTAAGTTGGTCATAATATTAATCTGATCTCCCAACTCAGTGAAGCATTACCATATAGCTTATAGTGCCCTTTTGTTTAGGCTCTATGATTATGTTATGTTAGATGCTATACACCAAGATACTATGGATTGTTAGGTGTGTTTATGGATTTGAACTTACTTTTAACTATTTTCTTATCTATTTCAGTATGATGACGATGTTTTGTAAAACATGAATTTGTATAGTTATATAAATATTTCGTTATAAGTACTCTAGCCAATTATTTTAACTAATAAGTTGAATTAATAATTAATTAATTAAAAAAGAATTGGGTAGAATTTTTTTTATTCGAGACTGTGCGGGATGGGCTATGCCAATGATTCAGTTCGCCTCGTACGTCAGTCATGGCCCAATCCAAGTCGTGACAGTAGCCAAGCTAAATCCATCAATACATTGCCTCTTCTATTCTGCAGCTTGTTGTTTTTTCTATTGAGCATTAGCCTCCATCTCTTCAACCTCTTTGGTCCTCTTAAATATATCGAAATGTACATGGATATAAACTCGACATCTATCTCGTGTTTCTTAAGCACCTTAGGACAGATTTGACTGCTCCATTTGTTTGCGATTTTTTTTTCTTTGTATACATCCTAGTCATGATTCTATTCTTGATCATCTCAAGGATTGAAATGATGGATTTTTTTGAGAGTGTCTAAGGTATAACTGGTGAAACATTCACATAAGTTGTTGTGTACGATGTCATACTTCGGTTCTTCTCTAAAAAAACTCAAGTCTAGGACCCCATTGGTCTATCAACATGGTTGAACCATACTCGTACAGTAGGGTCAAGCTTCTCTAACTCACCCATCCACTTGTTGAAACATTGAGGGTAAGTAGCTCTTGCAACTTTTCAGACTAAATATTTAGCATCCTCTAAAGTTTTTGTACATATGTCTAACACAATGACAGTGCTCAGCATTAGGAAATATGTCACATACAGCTCTAATTAGCCCCTACATGCAATTATTGAAATAGCAATTAAAAAATTCTACAATTTTGAAGTAAGAAAGTAATTTTACTCGACCACACAATATTCTTCAAAGCCATCCTACCATTCTAAAACAAGGTTTTAATTGTTAAATATTTGTATGGTGAAAATATTCTTTTGAATTATTAAGTCCTACCATAAGGCAAATCTAAATATAGTTAATTATTTCAAATAAATAGTGAAAATGTATATACTAATACTTACCTTTTGTCAGTTACTCATAAAGGTTATGCCCAAGCTGTTGTTAATCTCTAAATCACTCATTAGAAGTTGAAGAAACCATGTCTATGTTTGTCTATTTTCTATGAACAATAGTGCCCATGCAATAGGGAATATGCAGTCATTCAGGCCAATTGCAACAACTAACAGAAGCTGACCCTGTACGTACTCTTAAGCCAACACTTATCAAAGCAAATAAGAGGGGCCAAGAATTTTTTGAAAGCCTCCTTCAAAGGCCACAAAGATACATAGAACCCAATGAAATGTGATTGTTCAATCCATAAATTTGCAATAGAACTAGGGTTAGTCAATCTGAGATCATTTTATAAGCTCGAAGGCGTTGATATTGACAGGCCTCATCTTCATAAATCCAATTCATATATCTATTCTTTGTCCGCTACGCTTTTTGAATGTGTTATTATGAAACCAAGATCTTTTTGAATCATGTCTAACAAACCAACCTCATTCCGCCATAGATTAGCACAAAACCTATCCATGTAGCTTTCAACCAACTAGTTTGTAGTCATGTGGAAACCTCACCACGTGTAGAAATCATTAGAAGTTGAAGAAACCATGTCTATGTTTATCAACTGAACTTCTTTTTACAATATTCTTTTGCTTAGAACCCTAACCAAACAATTTTTAGCATGATATGATCCATCAATTCTTCCAACAAAGGAATCCCAATGTATAACAGCAGCCTTAAGTTTCTGAAAAGTACTCTGACCAAATTCCAATGCCACAAAATAACGATCATCTCTTAAGTGCTTCACATACACATCCACCTTCTTGTCTTTTGCAGCTTGAACACGCATTTCATATAAATCTTGATCCTTGTATAACCATTTCACACCACCATTGAATGTCACATACACTGGCTAAACTAACCACCTATCCAACAATTGGAAAGTCACGTTATACATGTAGCACCAGTCAAAGAAATTACATTCACCACCAACATAGCACCAAGTTTGCAAAGTTCCAATCAACCATAAACGAATAGTAAAGTACTCTTCCTCTGGATCTATCAAACATAATTAATTACTATGAACTAGGAATATACAATAAATGTACTCATTTTCATATATCGAGACTTGACAAAATGCTAGTTTATAGTACATATACAATAACAAAACCCTAACTTTATTACATAGAGCTAAAATAGTGTTTTCAAAATCAAATAGCATATGTTAGAAGATCCATTAATTTCAACTAAAAATTTCTACCAACAAAAAATTTATAACTATGGGGTAAGAGAATGCGACGTTCACTGTCTTATTATGGAACATTAGTAATCAAAAAAATCACTTTCACTACATGGCTTATGTCAGAAAATTTGAAACGTTCCATATTGAAGTGGACCACAGCTTTGCACTCTTCAACATGGTTCAAAAAGATCAAACATCTTCTTTCCCCAAATGTCATTATCCACTAACCACAACATAGACGAAGAAGAATGGGGTCGAATGTCTTTAGATTAAGAACATGCTTCACCCAGAGTTTGGACATTGTCAAAAATGATGGTGAAGAAAACAATAGAGGTTGGTGTTTTTGGTAAAGGTAAGTTTGTGGATTTAAAATAGTGTTTGCCTTTGGTCTTAAAAGCTTCACCAATTTCAAAACAAAAATTGAAACCACTTTATTCGAAAGATGTGGATTTCTCATAAAGTGAGTCATGTTTGATAAGTGTTTTGAATTTTTCTCAATGAACACGTAGCACTTTACACGTGTTAAAAATTTCTTAATTGCCACGGTTACCTGGCATCCATAGGCCCACGTGCTTGGGCTTTGAACTGGTTGTCAGATTGGACCGACTCATACCATTTTGTGTTTCTTGGACCCAAAAAGTGAGGTTTGTGAGTGTTGTGAAAAAAGTCTTTGGTGACTGTTGATAAAATCAACCCAAAAGAGATGGCTCAAGGCAAGGAACAAAGAGAATGGGGTTTGGGGTCATATGACTAAAGTAGATTAGTTCTGAGTGAGTAGCAATTTTCAACATCTCTATCCCCACAACACCTCATTTCTCCAAGCTCATTTCTCCGGCTCCCGACAACATAACACACACACACACAAAATCTTACAGTACCAAAAATGCCATTAGGCAACACTGTGACCGAAAGTAGTTTTTCAGTGTCAGAAGCGTAGTTGACAAAACACGACAATATTCCCGGTACAAGTGGGCCATTTGGGGAGAAAAAAAGGCGGGAAGCAACAATTATCTGCAAAATCTGATTTCTTAACAGATAATCGATAAGTTCAAGTTTATTGAGGCCATAAACGATTTCCAAACTCAAATAACCTACAAAAGAATATACTGTATTTTTTAAATTTTTTTTGATAAGTGAGAGAAGATACTGTATTTATTAAACCTTAAAACTTTGTATTAAAGTGTGATTAACGGATTGCGACCTTGTTGATAATACAGACCAAATTTATGAAAAAAGTTTTCAAATTCGATTCTTATTAAATACATCCATAAAAAGAAGCCGAAAATTTTAACATTAAAGATTTAACAATAAAATGAATGAGAATACCTAAAATATGGAGAGAAAAAAAAGACTACGTGTTAGAGCAACTACATGCACGTTTCCAGATGTAGTTGGATACAGCTAAATTCTTTTTCCCTTCTTTTACATCTCTACACTGTACAAGGAATTCCTTTTTAAAAAGATTATCATAAGTGATTAGACCAAAAGATGAAAACAAGCTTAAAAAATAATTATACTTTGCTTTAGTAGTTTTCATGGCTCAAAGGCAAGCAACAAAGAGAATGGGGTTCGGTGTCATATGACTAAATTAGAATAGTTGTGAGTGAGTAGCAATTTTCAACATCTCTATACCCCACAACTCCTTTTTTTTCCAAACTCATTTCTCGAGGCTTTCAAGAACATAAGAACACAAAAAAAGAAATTCTTTAGCACCAAAAATGCCATTAAGCAACAATGTCATCGGAGCTATCAACTTCGTGGCTATGCTTCTTTCGATTCCAGTCATCGGTGCCGAAATATGGCTAGCAACGCAACCAGACAACTCTTGTGTAAAAATTCTACAATGGCCTGTCATTATCGTAGGCATACTGATATTGCTAGTGGCTCTAGCAGGCTTCATTGGAGGATTTTGGAGAATCCCAGCGCTACTTATCTTTTACTTAATTGCTATGCTTATACTCATAATATTGCTTGGATGTTTAGTGGTTTTTGTTTTCATGGTGACGTCTAGAGGGTCAGGTCATGTTGCACCAAGTAGAGCATATTTGGAGTATCATCTTGACGATTTCAACGGGTGGCTTCGCCGGAGAGTTCAAAGTTCTTACAAATGGGATCGGATAAGAAGTTGTCTTAGCTCTGGAAGTATGTGTGCCGCGCTTAACCAGAGGTACCGCATGGCTCTGGATTTCTTCACTGCTCGTATTACTCCTTTACAGGTAATCTTTACATAACTGAGTTTGTTTTCTTTGTTAGTTTAACAAAAACACAAAAGATTTTTTTTTACAATGAAAAACACAAAAGATCTGATGATATGAAGGGACAAAAAGAATTTAATTTATTTTTATCAAGGAAATATCATATAATTTTGGGATTAAAGAAAAATGTGAACTTGACTTTTCAATCTCTTATTTTGTTCATAAGCTATTCCTGAAGAGTAGAGATATTGAACTTCACATATTAATTCATTTTAATATCCTTAATCAAAAATTCATTTTATTTTCGGAGAAACTAAAATAAAAGGAATTGCACATTGGAGGTTTATTTTTTTCCCTTTTCCTAATTTTATGATTGCCTGTTAGCATCCAATTTAAAAGAACCAATGGACTTATATCTAATTAGTACTAAAATCAATTTCATGTCAAAACATAGATTCGGTTCGAACAAAAAATGAATTATAAAAAAAAATTAAACCTAAAGATTGGCTTGAGTCCAACAAATTGAACTTCAAGTGGAAACTAACCACTGGAAGTAAATTTTTCCCTAGTTGTAACGTATAATAGATCTTGTAATTTGTTTTGCAAGTAATAATCATCTAAGTAATTAAATAATTTTCAAACAAAAATCTCACTTATTGTAACCGAATTTATTACATTTACGGTGAAGGAATTTACCATACCAATTCATTTTAGTTTTCTTTTAAAAGGGGCTGGAATAAATAGTATAACTTCACCTTTTGACTACTGAAGCCCATAATTGGGGGACTACCCTCTCAATGTTGTTTAGGCCATACATAGCCCCCCACTATAATGAGAATTTGAACCCGCTTAATTATTTAAAGGTTCTAAATTTTTTTCCACTCGGATCAACGAACGTTGGTTCAATTCATTTTAGTTTGGACCAGTTATATATAAACTATATTTAGATATATAAATTTTGAATTTATGTAGCCAATTTTCAATATTTTGACAAATTTTTCAAAATTACACATGCTACAATGTCAATTTTTGAAAATTACATTTTTAAAAATTATTTGAATATTGTTTATATTTATTTATATGTGTTTATATTTATTTATATGTTGTTTACGTATAAACAACATATAAAAAAATATAAATAAATACAAATACATATAAATAAATATAAATAATTATAAACAAATATAAACAAGAGTCCGTGAATTTAAAAATTATATCCGTAAATTTGAAAATTACAACCACATAAACAAAAATACTATAACGTGTATTTCTAATAAACATATCCAGTCTGTACGGAGCAAATTTTGTAAAATTTCTGTAGTGAATGACGTAATTATAACTTTTAGTTTTGTTGAAGTAAATAAAACAAGTTATCAAATTATTTAAAAAAGAAGAAAAATATGAAATTAACCTTGAGTTTTTTTCTTTCTGTCTTGCAGAATACTCGGAATTCTTGGTGTTAAAATTGATTTCGTACCAATAAATTACCAGATCATTAGTGACATCGAATCTGTTCATTTAATTAAATGATTAATTTTCTTTATCTTTCCTATTTTGAGGCATCATTTCAATGTACCACTATTCCATGAAGTTTTCCACGCATGACGTTGGTGTCCACTTGGTCTTATCATCGCATAAGAATAAAGCTCAAAGATTTGGGACAAAAAAAAAGAATAAAGCTTAAAGATGCCTTAATCATGTGATGTTTTACTCCTTTTTTTTTTCTTTTTACAGTCAGGATGTTGTAAGCCTCCAACAGAATGTGGGTACACATTTGTGAATCCAACATATTGGATTAGTCCAATTAACAATGCTGCCGATATGGATTGCCTACAATGGAACAATGACCAAAACCAACTCTGTTACAATTGTGATTCATGCAAGGCTGGATTGTTGGCTAATTTGAAGAAGGAATGGAGAATGGCAGATATTATTCTTCTTATTAGTCTTATTGCCTTGATTTGCGTTTATTTGATTGGTTGTTGTGCCTTTAGGAATGCCAAAACTGAAGATCTATTTCGTAGATATAAACAAGGCTATACTTAAAAAAGTCGTATTGTTTTGCAGCTTAAGAGGTGTAAACGAGCTATAGGTTGCTGGAATTATTGGTGCTATTTTTCAGATTTTCTTAACATTGTACAAGATGTTCATGCTTGCATAATTGCATTTGTTTAGAGGTGATTTGACATGTTGCATTCCAATTTCTATCTTTATATTACTATTTGTTAAAATAGAATGTTTGATAGAATGGTTTTTTTTTATTATAAGTTTGATCCTTGAAATATTATTCATTTAGAACAAAATGTTGTAGGGAAAATCCAGTGAGATCCATACATTCTTAAAATATAAAGTGAAAAGACCCCTAGATGCGGCCTATCAAATTCTTCAAAATCGTGATACAATGTACAAAAATTCCAACAACTCATGTTCAATGAGCTTTAGCAATGTCGTTCCTAATGTTACGCTCAAAAGTTTCAAGGCCGCTGTCCTTTTTTTTTATATATCAAGCCTCAACTCACTTACAAGGAGGCAGGAACTCACTCACGCATGTCGCTCGACTCAAATCTGGACTTACTCGTTAACAGGATGGTGTCCAACTACTAAGGCTACCGAGTCGCGGCGGCCATTGTCCTTCTTGCATTCATCGAACTTCAGCAATTGTGATCCATTCTGTCATGTGCAATTAGTCTCTGGACATATGTTGTATAGAATGGATCTTGTCCTATTTGTTAAAATAGTTATGTTTTGTGGAATGATAAAAAAAGATTAAATAGTAAAACCTAAGGGAGGGTGTGTGTAAAATCAACTTATACTAAGTTTAAGTTTTTTTAACTTACACTAAATCTTTATCATCCGTTTTTTTAGATTTAATGGTTCTTAAATGGTGACAACTGTAGGCTATATAAGTAACAAATATAGATCATTAAATTTAAAAGAATAAATGATTAGGATTTGGTGTAAGTTTATTCACTCTTATCTCAGAATTGTGGACCTTCTCTACATCTACTCCAACAGGTTCCATTTTAGCTCACTTGCGACGTCAGATGTTGTCAATTGGAAATTTCATTCTTCTGGATCATGGTCTCCTCTTTTACTAGACAATTTTCACCCTAGCAAATCAATCACCTAGGCTTTCATTTTTCTGTTCCGTCGCTCTTCGAAATCTGTCTCGCCACCAAGAGTCATTGTTTATTTGGTTAACTATCCATGGCAAGGTATCTTCCAAGGCTTTCCTTTTGGACAGACATATAACCTTTCAGGATAATGTTTGATGTGATACCTGTAATATGCTAGAGATTGATTAGGATCACATTTTAATTCATTGCATTTGTTTGCTCGGGTAGTATGGAATAAGGTGCTTTCCTGATTTGGCTTTGCTTTGGTGTTTCCGCATTCTACTCTGGAGCTTTTTGAGCAATGGAATTCTTTGGTGAAGGGGCATCTTCAGTTACATTTCTGGCTTGTACTTGGGCATTAAATTGCTTGGAAGTTTTGAATGACCGAAAATCAGGAGAATTTTTGCTAAGAAACAAATTAGTGTTGAGGATATTATTTTCTAGTGTTTCATGAAATGTGTTTTCTTGTTTAAATATCTTGTTAGAGATTTTTTTTTCACTCCGGGTTTGATTTGTATAGGTGTCCGAAAACTTTTTTTTTTTATTTAGTTATACTCTTGGCTTATGTATTACTTCTATTGCAGGGTAACTATCATGTCTATGGTGGTAGCTTTTAAGGCAATTCACTCATCATGTGGTGGTTGTCTTGTAGAAATTCTATCGAACCACTAATTGAATGGTTGAGACTTAATATAATATCTTTATTACCATATATATATATACATACACATTTGTATGGCCCACAATTTTCACCATTCAATTACCATTAAATTGAAAAGAATTGATGGTAGAAATTTAGTGTAAGTTGATTTATCGTAATAATAAATTAACAATCTTGGATCAACAAGCTTTCATTCTTCAACGTTATAAGCTCTCACAGTTGGTGTGGATCATGCATACGCTTCATTAAATCCCACCAACGGTGTCGTTCACTTGTAAATATTTGATAGCTATTATCATATTCATCCATGCATTGGCGTTAAATGATTGGGATCAACAGTACAAGAAGCTCTTAACAAGGACAAAATGCATCGTATAAAGCGCCAAAAGTTGTCGTCAAAACCGTTTAAAGACGAGAAAAGTCATCATTACAACCCTTGATGACAAGTATAGTAGAACTCAAGTATGGAATTTGAAAACTAAACGTGAGCAACTATAATTGGTAGAATGTGCCATAAAATTGTGTTTAAGCTCCTTTCTCTTTTATTTGTTTTCTTCCTTATCATCACATCGCAAGATTGCCAAACAAATTCTTTCTTTTTAATAAGGAAGTCCTTTTTTTCTAAAAAAAAGAGGATACCTATTAAATTTTATTAATAGTCCTAATTTATGGTAGAAGAATACTAGTTATAAGAAAAAGACTTGAGATACAGAACAAAAGAGCAAAACGAAACCGAAATCCAAAACTAAATAACAATAAGCAACCAACAGAGTAAGCCAACACATTAACCTCATTAACGAAAGCATCAAGAAAAAAGAAGACCTAAACCTGACAACAAACTGAAACAAACACGCCTCTAGGACCTACTCATCATCCTACCATACCTGGTGTAACGGACTCCAGCGGCATCCTTCTCCAACCGTTGTTTAACATCTGAAGGAGCTTCCTTGAACAACAGAGTACCCAAAGGCAGAGTGTAAGCATAATTAGAAAGCCAATCAGCCACCGAATTACGCTTCCTAAAAACATGGTTTACAGAGATGTTCCAGTTCTGCCCAATCGATTTTCAAATTGTGCTAATTAGAGAACTATATTGATTTGTAATGGGCATCTCTTGCTTTATCATATGGACAGTTACCAAGCTATCAATCTACAGGTGGAAGTCCATAAATAGATTAAAGAATAGAGAAAACTGGTGACGAATCCGTCATAAATGCATATTGCTGGTAGTTGATGATAGATTTATTGATGCATGCCATTTATATAGTTATTAATTGGAGATTTTGTTTTTTTTTACACGATTTTAGGTAAATTCTTTTGATTCTTAGACATTTTAGTTCGGGTGTGTAGGCTTGGTGAAAAGAAGTGGATTACATCAACAAATGGTCAAATAGATGGAGAAAAAGCATGAAGAAAGAGTAAGAGAGAAATTTTGAAGGAGCAAAGGAGACCACGGTCAGCACCACACCCCATGCGTTGAACATAGCAAGTGGGAACTTTATGAGCCACGACATGAGGCACGATCTTCACTATGATAGTGGCTTGCTTTTGCCTTAAGCCAGTACCATGGTGGCTGCAAATCATGCGTGCCATTGCCGTGGTGAAGAGTGCCATAGTCGTGGCATAGAGAAATGACCAAAGAGGCAATTGTGACATGTCCAAGAGTTTGATTCAGTAATCCTTTGTCTTTTGGTGCATAAGAGGGACATTTTAGATAATTATTCTCTAAGGTTTTGTGCCTAAAGATGTAACTGTTAAAAACATGTGAAAATTATGCATTTGATGTTTGAACAATTCAGAAAAATAGACCAAGTCTTAGGAGTTTTAAGCTTTATTTTAGTTATTTTATTTTGAAAATTTTCAAAGCCAATGTTCACATCTCAATGCTTATATATATGTATCTCATTTGAATAAAAAAAATACACAACATTCACACCATATTCACACATATTCTCAAGCTCACATTTTTCTTCACTTCTCCCACAAAAACAACCAACAAAGTAGTATCAAATCACTCTTGATCTTAAAAGACCAAGAGAATTTAAGTTACAACACATCAAAGATGAAGAAGAAAAGAAAAAGAATAAATCCTAATGTTCTTCTCATGTGAAGATATACAACAACACAACCCACAACTACAAAATATAACCATAACCTACAATACAAATACAACTACAACCAACAACTACAAGTCGACATCAATAACAAATACAACCATAACAATGATTACAATAACAACAAATGTCTAGAGTGCCGACGACAACAATATACAAGCACAACGATGATGACGACAACAACAACAACAAATGCCAAAGAGCCATGACAACAAACGCTAAAGAGCCATGACAACAAACAAGACAAGATGATATCACTCCAAGAAGTAAACAAAAGACAATGCTATATTCAAGGAGGAGTTCTTTTTTATATGGAAAATTAGAAGTTTACAATCATTAAAGACAAGGAAGAGTTTTAAAAACATGTGAAAATTATGCCTTTGATGTTTGAACAATTCAAAATAGACCAAGTCTTTATGAGTTTCAAGCTTTATTTTAGAGATTTTATTTTGAAATTTTTCAAAGCCAATGTTCACATCTCAATGCTTATATATATATAGTTCATCATGAATTAAAAATACACAACATTCACACCATATTTACACATATTCCCATGCTCACATTCTTCTTCACTCCTCCTACAAAAACAATCAACAGTAACCTATAAAAATCTTGAATATTCCTTCATTTGGTAGCCTCCAAAACTAGAAAGTGGTTATTTTCATTTTGTTGAATAGCTATCTAAGAACTCATTGTGCATTTTGCTATTTTCTCATAGTTAGTCTTACTTCCTATTGCATCTTGATTTCAAATCATCTTGATTTCAAATTGTTTCATCTATTTTTGAAAGATAATACTATTTGATTTCTAGTTAAATATTTTTCACTCGCAGTTAACATATGAAGATTCAACATACATAGTCTCACGCCAGACCATGACCGGCGTACAAGATGGGTCGAACATGAGGCCTAGCTCACCTCGCACAAGCCTTAGAGATTCAGACATTCTACCCAATTCATTCGTTGTTTAAAACATAAAATATTAACAAGACTATAAACATAAGTAAACAAAACATATATCTATAAGTAAAATATCAAAATATCAAATAAAATTTAAGATATCAAAATGGTAATAAAATTTAATAAATAAATACAGTTATCCAAAATGCAAAATATACTCTAGTAATCCACTAGCATACGGTATAGAGCCCTAATCAAAAACAAAAGGAACCCGAACAAAAGGGCGTCAACTAACCAAATCAACAATGTCTCACTGAGTATTTGGATGCTAGATGGTTGTTGAAGTCAAAAGAGTCACCTGAAAAATATTAGGGGAGAGGGTGAGAAATCTCAAAGAGGTAACACTTTAAATCGGCTTCGGGCCTCACATAAACAGTTTTGAAAATGTTTTTAAAATCTATCACATGCTATGTATACGATACATATATATACATGCACCCTCAGCAAACAACATGCAATCATAGCATACGAATAAATTATATATATATATATATATATAACTGAATATCTGAACGGGACGAAATTGAACTAAACTAAATTAACTAATTTGAACTGAACTGATGTGGCTATGCCACCTAATACTGGGTGTCTGGTCTGAACACACAGGTGCCACCAACCATAGTAACTGGGCTTTAACTGACCAATGGTATATCATAGGTTACGCCTCTCTGTAGCTGAGTGTCCCAGATCAATATACACACACACACACTATAATCACAAGCAGGCATACAAACAGATAAATCATATTGATACTAATATAGTACTGATACATATACAGATACTTACACGAATCTTATATTAGTTTACACAGATGATTTATTTCCCTTTTTACACATAATCAGATTTTTAATAAACTCATATCCTTAATTAGTGCGGATTATATATTAAGTCATATCACATTAAAAACATATAAGTTCAGAAAGACACAGCCTATGTGTATGAAACTGATATCGCACTTACCTAGTAACAGAGCTGAAGTCCAATCAAGCATCACTAATGTCTGGCTGGTCGTTCTAACAAGTACAAGAAGTTGAAACAGACAAATCATATCAAACAGATCAGAATATAGTACTAATACTGTGGTGGTACCGAAAGTATATGAAAATCAAATGCAGATGCAAACCCTCGCACAATGTCGAAAGTCCTATTTCGATCAAAGTTCTACCGCTCTCGCCTCAAAAATCAGAATCTACATAAAATTTTGGCTTTAGTCCCCAAACTCTTATAAAATTACATTTTAGTCCCTGTCCTCATAAAATTACAAAATACTCCTCAAACTTTTCAAAATTTGCAAATGAATCCTCCAAGTAGTCAAAATTATCAAACAAGCCTTCAAACTCTCAAAAATTAAAACTTTATCCCTAAACTCCCAAAACTGCAAATTTGACCCATATATGCAAAATATCCAAATTGATCCTTTCAACAAAAAATTACTCAATAACGACCTAAATCTGTTCTTGCTCAAAACTTGATGTTCTAACCTATCCACATTCCTTCAAATCAACCTCCTAAATATAAATCTACAATTGATTTCATCAAAATAACTCAAAATCACAAAAACTTTAGTCAAAACCGAACATAACCTTAGCCCACTTAAACCACACCAAATCTCTTGATTTCAAGCTTAATCTAGATTCCTTTAACTTCAATCTAACCTAATATAATATCCCCAAGTATCCATTATAGCGGAATAAAACAAAAACTCAAACCCATTTGAAATTCGGCCAAATAAGGAAATCTGAGATTAATGCATGAAATGAATGGAAAAAGAGAAATTAAAGGTGTAATCTTACCTTAAGGAAGTAAAAGGAATGATTGGAGAGAAATGTGGGAGAGTTGAGAATAGATTGAAAGTGATTTGAGTGAAAAATGGGAGAGGAATGATGAAGGCGTCGAGTTTTTGGGCGTTTTAAAGACTGTCAATCAAAACACACCGTTTCAGTGTTTTAACATAGCAAAGTAAGTCATTCTTGGTGCAACGTATTTCTCCAACCCAAAACATACATTATATAGCATATAGAAGCTTTAGATCTGAAAAATTGAACCATGACGTACATATCACCAAGGCAATGTACGTTGATCATCTCTTTCCCCCAAATAACATACATCTTCATGGCTTAACATACGTCCTCATGCAATTCCAGATGACACATGTGTCCATTCTAGTAACTTACATTATCAAGTTCCTGACAACATTCCCCAACTTTTGTTGCGACAGGACATACTTTGGATCATTCCCGAGGCTTAACAACATTCAATCTTGCAAAAAAAATAGCTGAGTTAATCATCGTTCAACACTTAAGCAACACCCTAAATGATTGGATAAAAAACGAATAGATCAAATCAAGATTGAACGGAGAGCTACAGGAAACCTAATCGAAACGAGTTGTGATACCTCATCCGTTCTGATCAATTCTCTGTAGCATTCCGACCAAATTCTGACAAGGTCTTTGGTGGAACGTCATTCGAATTCAAATGATCTTAGTTAAATCCCTATTTGAATGTCAAATGATTTGAGTGATGTTGGGTGTTTGAAGTTGTTTGAGGATGTTTAAGAGTATTCAAAAACAATTTGATGATTTGGAGGATGATTTGACGTTTGATGATGAATTGTAGATGTAATTTTTTGAGGATTAAATGTTATAGAACCCCGAGGGAGGTCCGACACACGTTTGGAAGCGTGAAACGTCGAGTATGTGGCTGGAGTAGTGAACAACGCACGTTGTTGAGACAAGCAAGACGTACATTATCTAGACAAGAAGCATAACGTACGTTGGGTAGCCATGACGTACGATATCTGGGTGCAAGGATAATCAACATACGTTGGCATGAACGACGTACATTATATTGTGCTTGTTCCAAATTCGTGGCTACTGGATGCATCACAATGTATGTTGATGGTGTACGACGCACGTTGTGGATGACAATAACGTACGTTGAGCATGAGAATGACGTATGTTGCTTTGTTATTTCACTAAAACGGTGTGTTTTGATCAACTCATCCATAAAACCCCCAAACCTGACCCATTCGTCATTTTCTCTCATATCTCACCCAAATCTCTCTCAATCCGGTCTGAATCTCTCTCTCCCTGGTCACCCATCGTTCCTTAGCATCATCTGAGGTAAGATCAACATCCTTTCTTCATTTCTAACTCATTTTCATGCATTGATTCATGAAAATTGCATTTAGCCGAATTTGAAATGGATTTCAATTTTTGGATGATTCTTGATGAATGGATGTTAGATGATGCTAGATTATGTTAGATAGGACTTAGATGAACACGATTCAATCTTTGAATCAGATGATTTGATGAGTTTTTGGTGGACCTAGTGTTAGGTTCGGGTTTGATGATTTTTAGGACGATTTGGCATTTATTTGTGGAATCTGAGGTTGGATTAATGTTCAGGGGAACGATTAGAGTCAAGATAGATGATTGGTTTCGATATTTGTTGGTCGAATCAGGATTCCAATAGTTTTGAGAATAAACTTATGATTTTACCTAGTTTTGTAAATTTTTGGAAAGTTGACTCTAGATTTGTAATTTTGGAGACTTTTTTATAGAATTGTAATTTTGAAAAAGTTAAGGATAAGAGTTGTTTCGCGATTTCTGAAAGTTCGAAGAGTAATTTGGGGATTCTGACTTATGGATAGTAATCCCATCATTCTTTGAGGACTATTTTGAAATTTGTCAAGTCTCGGGGACTAAAACATAATTTTACACTGGTCGGGGACCAAACTATAATTTTACGATTTCGTATTGAGAATCGAGGGTTGTAGATTCTCTCCCGGGGTAGATTTTCAATGACTTCGAGAGTCCAAGTCTGCATTGCATTGCATTCATATTCAGTAAGACCACAATACCGTATTTGACTCTGTTGTCGTTGTCTTTGCTCTCAGTTCTGTTCAGCTCTCGATGCGAGCAGCCCTTCACCGGTGGACCGCTACTGGATTATTAGCTCGATGTCCAGGTGAGTGGATGATAGCTTCAGACACATAGGCTGTGTCTTCAAATCTAGTATGTTGTTTTTGATATGTCGGGATATAATCTGAAATTGGACTAATAATTATTGGGTTAATTAATAATCAGGATTATGTGATTCTTAATAACCAACATTTTGCACTAGAACTCTAAAGTATATATTGGTATATATATACAAGAGCATTTTGTATAAGATGGAATAATGAAACCTCTGATATGCATGTTTGTCTGTGAAATACTATGTATATAACACTTTGATATGGAGACACCTAGCTACGAGGTACGTAGCCTTTAGTAAACCAATGCTTTGTCAAGGCCTTAGTTACCAGGGTAATGGGGTGACCGTATATCCTACCAGATATACGCGTTTATTGAGCAGTCAGGTGGAAAAATCCACACTGCTATTATGGATATTGATTCTAGTCCCGTACTATGAATCCACCTATTTATATATATATATATTTTGTCTGGATGCATGTTGTATGATATTGATGCAAACGTTTTTGAAAAACGAATTTCAAAAAATATATTATGTATGTAGTGTGCATACTATATGGTATCTATGTATACTCGTGTGTGATATTTTTAAAGGGTTTTCAAAACGGTCTTTGTGAGGCACATAAGAGGCGATCTGGAGTGTTTTCCCTCACTGGGTTGACCCCCTTTCTTTTCTTTTCTTTTCTTTGTTCTCTCTTAGTGAGGTGTTTGTCAGCAACGAGTGCCCTGTTGTTCGGGCTCGACTGTCATTTTTGTTAGATGCTCCACATACCGAGTAGTGGGTTATGGTCCTGTATTTTTAAATTTGAAATGGTTAACTTGTTTTAAATTTTATTTATTTATTTATTTAATGATTTTGTCGTTGTTAATATTTGAAAAAATTATCTTTAAAACTTATTCTGTAAAATAGTTTTAAAATGGCTAATAAAACTGTATTTGAATAATTGTTCTGTACTCTGAGCCTTGTGCGGGATGGGTCTGGCTTCCAGAGATGGTCCGCCTCGTACGCCGATCACGGCCCGACTTAGGTTGTGACACTTATGATAAAACAATTGCTAGACATTAACAACGGTTTGTTGACACTTGTATGCTAATGACACTAATTAGCATTAATTATTTCGATGTATAATTTTATGGTTTTCTTGAGTTATTAATTATATGCTTAACCATTATTTTTTTATTATTTTTTATATATACCCCTGATTATATGTATATATATATATATATATATATATATATATGTATATATATATATATGTATGTATGTATGTATGTATGTATGTATGTATGTATGTATATCTCAAGCCAAAACGTGAAGAAGAAGAAAGAAAGGATCAAAGGATTACAAAGTGGGTTTTTAACAAGATAAGTATATGGGGTTTTAAGGTCTTCAAAATTGTTCTTGTGGTTGTGGTGACAATATCGAGATGAGAGGAAGAGTTATACAGAAAATCAAAGATGGCTAGAATATTTAATGTGAGGTCAATTTATTTTGTAAAGGAGAGACGAAAGGAAAAAGAGAGGGAAAGAGACTAAGCACCGAGACATTAAAGAAGAGGAGACAAGTTAAGGGGAGAAGATGGGTCCTATTATACGTGTTGGAAAAAGTTGTCTGCCCACGACAGGTGAACCAAACCTGTAATATCCTGCTCTTTTGGATAGAGTTTTTGTAGATCTCCGATTAGATCTTGAGCTTTGGGTGGTGTTTTGTTTTTGATGTTTCAAGGAGTATTAACTCAAGTTATCAAAGTAGATAACTCGAGTTATATGAGGATTGGATAGCTCGAGTTAGTGCTCTATGTAACTCGAGTTATATGTGGTATAGATTACTTGAGTAAGCTGATGGATAACTTGAGTAATCCATGAACCAGAACGATCTGGGAAAGGATAACTCGAGTAAAAAATTGTATAACTCAAGTCAGAGCCCATTTGGACAGAAATTCTACAAATACCCCTACCCGACTCATTTGACTCTACTCGATTTTGTCACTCTAAAACACTCCAAACTCGTCTAGATTGCATTGTCGTTGCTTCTCCTTGGTCCTACATCATCTCTGAGGTAAGATTACACTTCCAAACCTTGCATTTCTTAATTATTCCTTCTCTTTGCAAAATTATGCATGTTAGGGTTTTGAATAAATATTCATAGGTTTATATGTGTGTTGTTTCTATTGAAATGGTTGTTTGGGGTTGTCAGATCATGCCATTTAGAGTCTAAAAACACCTAGAGATGGCTTTAAATCATAAGAATTGAGAATGATCACAAATGGGTTAGATCATGTTGGTTTGGGTTGATTTTGAGTGATTACGAGTTGTTTTAATGGATTGGAGCTTAGATTCGTGTTCAAAAGGTTGATTAAAGTCAATGTGGGTTATTGGTTATAATTTGTAACGGAGAAATCAAGATTTGTCGAGTTTTGGGAATACTGAGAAGGTAACTTACTCGAGCAAACCATTTGGATAACTCGAGTAAAATGGAGCATGGATAACTCAAGTTGGGCATCTCGCTAACTCGAGTAATCCAAGACCTGGACAACTAGTGTTGGGCATCTTGCTAACTCGAGTAAGTTGTGGTTTTGAGGGACCAAAGATGTCATTTTTGGTATTTTGCAATTCTAAGAGTTGGGGGACTTATTTGTAATTTTTGAGAACTTTGAGGACTAGTTTGTAATTTTATAAGGTTCGGGACTAAAATGTAATTTTTAAAAGGTTCAGGGACCAAATCATAATTTTACATGGATTCCAATTTTTGGGTTGATATTGATTTATCCTCGACTGAAATGGGATTTCGGGTGTTGGTTCAGTGTCTAAGTCTGGATTTGCATGTGCACGTATTTCGGTACATTCATAGTACTAGTATCACTCATTGCTTTTTTTTTTCTGATATACCTTGTTTTCAATATTTTTGTTTCAGCTTTGTGTCTGTGCCACCGAGATCATCCACTCACCAGTGGTGTCTGACTGTTATATCTTGAACTTCCAAGTGAGTGGATGACAGCTTCAGACATATAGGCTATATTTCAAAATTGTATCTGTTTTTCTTGTGCTTGGCCATTATTTTGAAATTGGGCTAATATGAGGATTGGCCTAAATAATAAACTGGTTATGTGATTTGATAATCAGTACTTTGTTTTCAAAATTTTGACATTTATATATATATATATATATATTAATTATATCATCTCTTTGTTTTGGTTTCTGATATACATGTTTATGCTTTGATAGTATGAAATTGTTTTTGATATGAGGATGTCTATGCCACGGGGTAGGTAGCATTTGGTATACCAATACTTTAATGAAGCCACAACTATCAGGGAGTGTTGATAGCCATGCTATCTTGACCCGATGCATGATTTGATTTATGGCGGAGTCCACGTTTATTACACTTGAGTGGTGGCAGAGTCCACACCTATTATATCTTTGTTTTTGGTCTTGTATCGCTAGTATACTTGACTTTGTTTTTTAAGTTATAGCTATTATTACAAATGCTTTCGTGCGTGTTGTTTGCCTTGTTTCAAACATTTTCAAAATGTTTTTGGAAACCCTATTACCTATGTAGTGTGCATATATGTACTCTTTTATTATACCTGCGTGCGGTATTTTAAATTGTTTTCAAACCAGTCTTTGTGAGGCACATATGAGACATTCTGGAGTGTCATTCCTCACTGTGTTCTGACCCCCGTTTGTTTTTCTTTGTTTATCTCTACCTTTGTATACAGGTTGACTTTTGACTCGGCAACCGCTTGGCATCACGCTCAGTGAGGCACTTGTCTATTTGGTTAGTGAAGCCTTTTTGGTCGGGCTCCTTCTTTTGTTTTAAAGCTCCACAATAAGATGTTGTTGGGTTACTGGAATTTCCATTTTGACTTTTGGTCACTCTGATTACACTATATTTTTACTTTGTATTTGATTTCACTTATATTACATTTTGATATATTTACATATATATACATGTGTTTCACTATCAAACATTTTATTAAAATATTTTAATATCTATATCGATAGTATTTCTGATTCTCTGAGGCTTGTGTGAGATAGGCCGAGCTCCCATAGATGGTTCGCCTTGCAAGCCAGTCATGGTCCAAAAATGGGTCGTGACAAAACCCGATCGGTCAAGGTATGAATTGAGACCATAAACCGAGGCCAATTAGTAAGCCCAATTGAGTTCAGAATGAGATGGGCCCATAAGGCTTGTTAGGCGTATGACCTCATACGGCCCAATAACCACTATTATAAATAGTCGTGATGGATGGAAGAATTTATTCTTCCATTTTTTTCCATTCCACCAACAAAAAGGAAAAAAAGGAGAAAGAGAGAGAGAGGGGGAGAGAAAGAAAGAAGGGTTCTTCTTTCTTCCTCCATGCCAAGAGCCACACCTCTCCCTCAACTCGTTCTTCGTCCGCTATTAATCCCGATCTTAAGAGGTATATAGACTGTGGAATAGCCGAGCACCCCCGTCGACTAGTCAATTATGGACCACCTAGTACGCATTCTACCACGTCATCCAACGTGGATCAACTGTGGTCTGACACGTGTCTTATCGTGACATGTAGCCCCATTGGGCGTCGACACGTGGCAGCAGGTAAAAGGGGCTCATGTTGATGCGTGCGGCACATTGGTGGCACGTGAAGCCTCCACATGGCACGTGTCGACGCGTTACACATGTCCCAACCACCATTTATTGTGAGTTTTTTTGACAAAATTAAATTTTGGATTTTCTGGAATGTTTGGCATATTTTCACAAATTTTCAAGTTCTAGAACTATGTTTTTCCTAAGTTTTTGGGTAGTAAAAATTGTTTAAAATTTGTGAAAATTGTACTTTCTGCCAAGAATTATTTTGGAAATTAGTTTTCAAAATAAATGATTTGAAAATGTGCAAATATGATTCTCATTTAGATAATTGGGATGAGATTCCAATTATTTGGGTAATACACGAGTAAGTATATACTCTGTTTTAAAGTTATTATAGCATTCGGTGTATCTCTGTAATCTTTCTAATTTGAATCTTCTAGAAATTAGAGGACATATTTCTTTTGGGGAAGGAAGTATGTAACATCTCACCCATTCTGACTAGATTCCTAGTAGTATTCCGTTCAATTTTGATAAGATCTTCTGTTGAACCCCGTTTGATTTCGAGTGTAATCTCATTCGATTCTGAATGAATGTTTGAGTTTGGAAAATGTGTTTTGATGATTAAGGAAGTTTGAGATTATATTTGGATGTTGGGATGATAATTGGATGTTTAAGGATGTTTGTTGACGATATTTCTAAAAGGTTGAGTGTTGTGGAGCCTTGGGCATGGTCCAGTGCATGCGAGAAAGAGAGAAGTTGTGAATGTGAGCTGGAAGGTGGAAGACGTACGTTGGAAAACCACGCAACGTATTTTTTCTGGAAATTTATGATCAACATACGTCGATATTTGTGAAGACGTACATTAATCCAGTATAACGCACGTTTGACATCTACGTTGTACGTTATGTGCTATTTATTTAGATCCGAGGTTTTTGAATGCAGTATAACATACGTTGCATCTTGGGAGACGTACGTTGGGTGTCTGTAACGTACGTTGTGGATGGGAATGATGCACGTTGCCTTTGTTTTTTTCTAAAATGGTGCATTTTGATCTGTGACATTTTTTAACCCCAAAATCCGACTTCTCTTTACCCTCCACTCATTTTCTTCACTCATTTAACTCTGAAACCCATCTCTCAACATCTCTTATTGCCTTTTATTGCTTCCTTTCGATTCCTAGAGGTAAGAACACGTCTCTAATATCTTCATTTCGTCATTTTCACGCTCGAATCATGTTTTGATTTGTTGGGTATAGAAGTGACAGTTTTGAATGTTGAGCTTGATTATGTTGATTTTTGTTGAAATGTGAGTTGATTTATATTAGATCTTAATGGACTAAGGTTATATGAACATGATTTGAGCTTGGATTTGAAGGATTTGATGTTGTTTTTTAATAGGCTAGGATTTAGTTTGGGTTTGGATGAATTCTTGGTGATTTGTTGTTATTTTGATGAAACTAATCATAAATTTACGTTGAAGAGGTTGATTAGAGTTGATTTGAGCGGATTGGAACGTTGGGTATCGATCAAAACGTGTTTGTGGCATTTTTTAATAGATTTTCTGTCGTAAGGACTATTTGTAATATTTTGAATATTTGGGGTCTGATTTGTAAATATGATATATTTGGCGGATTGATCTGTAAATTCTATTGGGGACTAATCTATAATTTGTCTAGGTCTTAGGGTTTAAAGTGAAATTTTGCAAAATTAGAGGGACTAAATTGTAATTTTACAAAATATTCGATTTTCGAGACGAGAGCATTTCAGACATCGTCTGGGGTTTGGGAATCACATTTGCATTTCATACATTCTATACTACCACAGTATAATATTTGACTATGTTATAATAAATTATGTATTCAGCTCTGTTCGACTTCTGAGGCGACCAGCCATTCACCGACGGATCGTGATTTGATTATTAGCTCGGCGTCCAGGTGAGTGTGATAGCAGTTTCAGACACACAAGTTGTGTCTTTTGAACCTTATATGTTTTTTATGTGTCTAACCTTTGCATGTAATCCAGAATACTAATGATTTGGTAATAATAAAATCTTATGTATGTGATAACCTATGCTATGGAAACCTGATTTGAAAAACATTATGTTTTCTGAAATAAGTATTCTATTTTGAAGCTTATTATATTTTAAGTAATAATTATTTCATCTAAATATAAGTATATTTCTGATATAAATAATATGTTCAGTAATTAAAAATATTTTATGTAATAAATATTTTGTTTAATAATAATTATATTTTCTGTAAATGACTATATGCTCCACATGTTGTATGTTGATTAGTTAAAATATATTTAAATATTTTTTGTAAGATATTTTGATATGGGACACTTAGTTACTAGTTAACATAGCTTTTAGTATACCAATGCTTTATCAGTTGCCTATGTGGCTATTATTAGCCTCGATGGCTGTTATCCGCCTATGTTGTAATACCTCGTCCATTCCGGTTAGGTCGTGACAGAGGTTTGACTTGGTGTTTGTTCAGGAGATTTTGGTGTCTTGCATTGTGCGTGCAAGACACACTGAAGGCCATCTACGTGCGTTGGAAGAGATTCTACGCACGTAGATGAGTGTTCGAGTTGGACCGTGAACATGCCTCAAGGCGTCACCGTGCGTAGGTGATGTTCTGCGTTCATTGAACATCGTTAAGACTTGAACCTTGAGCGAATAGGGGGAACTACATGAGCTGGAGGAGGTTCTGCGTGCGTTGAGCATTTTCTGGATGTAAGCCGTGAGTAAGGGAAGTCGTCAACGTGCATAGTGTATGTGGTGTTCACATTGATTTCAGATGTAGGAGTAAAAGGTCATTAGATCTGCGATCTACGTACGTTGAAGCTTCGTCTACGCATGTAGACATTGATCAACGTGCGTAGAAGGAGGCACAATGCACGTAGGATTGTTTCGCTGGGCCATTTTGAACGCCGCATAGCATTTCGATGTCAAGGGCTTATAAATACCCCCAACTAATGCATTCTTGGCATTTACTCCTTCCACCACCGAAATTACTTTAGAGATCAGTTCTCTTCCTCTCTCATTGCTCTTCCATCCATCCTTTTTCTTCCTTGAGGTTAGAAATGTCTGATAATCCATTCTCTTCTTCATTTTTTGTTTCGCATTCAATCATCTAGGGTTTTTCCAAAAATGAGTGTTGAGTTTAGATATGTTCATTTTTTGTTTAAGAGAGTTAAACATTGTTAGATTAAGGATATTTAAGGCTGAACTCATGAGATTTTAACTTCAGTTTTGGGAGATTTCGTATTTGAATGAAATGGGTTTATTATGAGCTAGGGATTGGGATTTTGGTGAATTTCTTGTTGAACTTGAGGTTGTTTCTATTGTATAAGGTCAGATCTGAGTTAGGAATGCTTTGATTTGAGTTGGACCTTGTGAATGGACGGATCATTCATCATGGGTCCGAGAATCTGAATTTGAGGGTGAACAATCTTGATGATTATGAGTTGGGTTATCTAAATAGGTGTTAGATTCATGAATAGGAGGTCGATTATAGTTTGTGTATGTGATTGATGAGTTGGGTATTGATCGAATTGAGAGATTGTTATATTTTAGCATCCGACACCATCGAGGCTTAGATGGCATTTGCATTGCCTGCATACATTCGGTACCGCCACAGTACCAATACCCTATTCTGATCAGTATGATGTGATTTATTTCTTTCAGCTTCTTGTGCCTGTCAGCACGACCATCCAAGTACCAGTGGTGCTCGATTGGAGTTCAGCTTGACTACCAGGTGAGTGTGGTAGCAGCTTTAGACACATAGGGTGTGTCTTTCAGAACTCATATGTTTTGCTGTGTTCAGACCATATCTGTAATTGAACTAATTTATAAGTGGACATTATAGGAAATCAGATTATGTGTAATAAAGACATTCGGTTATCAGTATGGACGTTAGTATATGTCCTTTATCAATATTTGTATTAGTTATCAGTTGCATGTGCTTGCTATCAATAAAAGTTATACATAATCTTTTGATTTAGGACACTCAGCTACAGAGAGGCATAGCCTATGGTATACCATTGGTCAATTATATCCAGTTACCAGGTTTGGTGGTAACCCGTGTGTTAGAGAAAGCACACAAGATTAGTTATATCCAGTTATCAGGTTAGGTGGTAACCCGTATGTATAGCGCAAGCACACGAGATCAGTTATATCCAGTTACCAGGATTGGTGGTAACCTGTATGTTTTGAGAAAGCACACGAGGTCAGTTATATCAGTGGCATTGCCACATCACATCAGTTCAGTTTCGTCCCTATCAGATATTCAGTATATTAATATATGTACATATTTAAGTTTGAACCTTATGCATGTTGTATGATGTTTGTTGAGGGTGCGAATGTTTTCATAAATGAGTTTTCAAAGCTAGAACATACTTAGAGTGTATATATATGTATTCAATATATCTCATGTGGTATTTGCGAAATATTTTCAAAACGGTCTGTGTGATGCACGTATGAGGCGATCTGGAGTGTCACCCTTCACTGAGATTTCTCTCCCCCTTAATATTTTCAGGTGCTATTTGACTCAGCAACCATCCAACATTCAGATACTCAGTGAGATGTCAGTGATTTGGTTGGTTGATACCCTTTTGGTCGGGCTCCTTTATTTTGGTAGGGCTCCGCACTGAATGCTAGTGGGTTACTGAGTTGCAATTTGATTTTTGGGCATTGATCTTACATGTATACACTTTGTATATGTATTCTTGAATTATCATTTATGAATATATATTTACATATATAGTGTTGTAATCATTTTATACTTGCATGTATGTCAAATGATTTTCTGGGTAGTATATCTGTTATTCGAGGCTTGTGCGAGATGGTCCGGGCCTCCAGTTCAGATCATCTTGTATGCCGGTCATGGTCCAAAAGTGGGTCGTGATAAATGTGGTATCAGAGAGATAGGTTTTGTAACTCTTTGGCAGTTGTGTAGTCTGATACCAAAGGTGGTATCAGAGCACTAGGTTTCGTGTAGTGTAGGTCGGTATGGAGCATAGGTATCTTTGATCGATTCAGCTTGATTTACTTCTGTGAACCTTTCTGAGAAATTTCGTGGTACTGTGGCATCTAGTGGTGTCTGACATATGCATATGTGTTTGTTGTCTGGTATGTGTAGGTATGGATCGAGGTGGTGGTCACAGACCTCGTGGTAGGGCTAGGTGTGTGCCCGTAGAGGTCGCTGCCCATTCTATAGCCGTCCATCACGATTCTCACAGTGCCCCAGAGATTGTAGCACCTTAGTCGATACCTCAGCAGCATCAACCACAGCCTCATTCGGTACTTCTGTAGCAGTTGCGTACTACTCAGCTTGAGATGCTTGAGCGTATGGCTTGAGTTCTTAACCATATGGAAAGGACCCTCCCTGGACAGGCAGCTGGGATTCCACCAGTCCCTCCACCTACAGTGGCACCAGTTCTAACACCAGCAGAACCACCCGTTTGTCAGCTTCAGCTTGAGATAGTTGCAGAGGCTACTTCGCTAATCATGCCTGTAACGCCACATGTCAGAGGTGATACCTTACTGGACAGGTTTTTTAAGCTCACTCCTCTTCCATTTTCAGGTAAGATGGGTGAGGATCCGCATGATTTCCTTACTAGGGTGGAGCGTTACTTTCGAGCTAGAGACATCACTGACGATGTCGATAGGGTCAGACTCGCTGGGTTCCTATTGGACGGTCGGGCAGCTTAGTAGTGGTTGAGTTATGAGACCAAGGGATATGTTAGCTGGGTTGAGTTTAAGAATGAGCTCAACGTATCTGTCCTTCCCCAGAGTATTAGGGATAGGAGGGCATATGAGTTCAACAACTATTTTCAGAAAGAGAGTATATCAGTGACAGACTAAGAGGAGAGGTTTAAGAAGTTGAGTAAGTATGCACCTTCTCAGTGTCAGGGAGAGGAGACTTTGTCTAGGAAGTTTCTAGACCGTTTGCGACCCACGATCAATAGGATAGTGGCGACTCTTGGGATGAGTACCGTGGGGTATAAAGTACATGGATGAAAGGCATCCTAAGGGTTCCGAAAAAGCTTAGACAGAAGGTGTTCAGGAGGCCAGCAGGGCAGGAGGTAGGGGACTCGTTGGGATCAGAGATGTGGAAATTCCACTAGGAGTCAGAGTACTCAGAGCTATAGTGTAGCACAACCAACCAAACACTCTGGGGGTGCTGGTAGGAGTTTGTTGCCTCAGTGCGAGACTTGTGGGAGGAGGCTCCCTGGTGTGTGTAACAAGTCACTCGGAACCTGTTACTACTGTAGCCAATCAGGGCACAAGATAGTTCATTTTCCCTACAGATTGAACGCGGAGTCTCATGCTAGTCAAGCCAGGGGTAAGGGTTCAGGCATAAC